>CAUYQU010031315.1:0-20662 GCA_963574635.1 Cheracebus regulus
TCTTTCTATCTTGCATTCTTTTTTTCTTTCTTTTGCTGTTTCTTTCTTTCTCCTTTTCTCTCTTTTTCTAAAATCTCTTCCTCTTTCTTTCTCTTTCATTTTTTTCTTTCTTTTGCTGTTTCTTTCTTTCTCCTTTTCTCTTTCTAAAATCTCTTCCTCTTTCTCTTTCATTCTTTTTTTCTTTTGCTGTTTCTTTCTCCTTTTCTCTCTTTTTCTAAAATCTCTTCCTCTTTCTTTCTCTCTTTCATTCTTTAAAAAAAAAAAAAAGATCAAGTCCATCCTGGCCGACATGGTGAAACCCCATCTCTACTAAAAATACAAAAATTAGCTGGGCGTGGTGGTGTGAGCCTGTAATCCCAGCTACTCAGGAGGCTGAGGCAGGAGAATCGCTGGAACCTGGGAGGCGGAGGTTGCAGTGATCTGAGCTGAGCCACTGCACTCCAGCCTGGGTGATAGAGCGAGACATTGTCTCAAAAAAAAAAAAAAAAAAAAAAAGGTACACCAGAAGTGTTGCTTTTTTTTTGTTATCTCTAGGTGTATTCCTCAGTTTAATATGCTAATAAGCAAAATACACCAAAACTTGGCTAATAGTTGTGCTTTAACTTACTATTTGTTATTTCTTTCATAGGGTCTCTGCTATGAAGATCTTTTTATTCTGAATTACTGTGCAGTTATTCTTTGATACTGTCAGTCAAATCTCATTTTTAGGGGCTTGACTGGGTTTTATCAAAGCCCAGTAAGCCAGTTTGCCGATAAGATAGTCCTCAGTCCTGTTTCCTGATGTCACGTGACAGAAGGGGTCCATGTAGAATTTAGTTTCTTCCTAGAAGTCCCGTGGAAACCTGCAAGTATTATGATGAACTAGGTAGAACTATATGTCTCTCATGATGAAATGCATCCCCTTCTGTTTAACAGGGTGTGGGGAGTTTTAGGACCGAGATATAAAAAAGCTTTCATTTACAAAGAAGCAAAGACAATTACTCTAGAGTGGAGCTGGTCGAGTTATACAAAAACACAGTTGCAGATAAAAAGAAAAAGAAAAAAAAATAGTGTGGAGCTGGTCTTCCAGCCCTTAAGACTGGGGGACAGCAGTTGGGGCTCATGTGAAGAGTGTCACCTTTCTCATCTTCTGGATAGTGCTGTCTGTGTTACTGACGTCTTCTTTGTGGGTTCCTGGACCAGGAATATTAACCATTGCCTCTTGGCCCTCCTTGTTCTCAGGATTCCAGCTTTCCCTCCTGGCCAGAGTGTTCAGCCTGGACTCATTCAGAAAAGGTAAGACTGCAACTGTGTTTGTGACCTCTTGCCCCTCGTTATTGGGATGGGCATATTGTACTGAACCGAGCATAGAAAGTCAACACCAAGACAAAAGTGTGCCAAATTGCAAGGTCTTCATTGCTGATGGCCATGGAGGACTTGCGTCTCTCCAACCCGTGGCCCCGAAAGGAGAGTGTCAAGACCTTTTTTACCCGTAAAAAATCACCTTGGGAATGAGGGTGAGGGGCGGGGGTGGGGGTGATGGGCTTCAGATATTCCAAGGGCTAGTGAATTTTGCAAATCACCTTCTGGGGTGGAGATGAGGGTATGGGGCTCCGGGCATTCCAAGGGCTAGGGGACTTTTTGACATTCTAATTGTTACTTAAGTGGTTCACAAAAGTCAAGGTTAGCATCTGTTTACACATTGTCTGGGTAGGGTGGCAATTACAGTCCTTAATTACTTATTCACATTTGGGTTATAGAGAGCAGTTTCAACAGAAAGCCGAGGTATGGTTGAGGTATGGAGGTTTATGGGGCTTTTTACCATGTCACAGGCATCTGTGAGGGCTGTGAGTCTCTCACCAGTGTGTAGTTCTTGCATGTTGCTTGGGTAGTTTTCCAGAGTCCTTTCCTATAGCCTTCCTCTTGCATGGTGCTTATAATCTTTGCCTCCCCTTGCCCTGGCCTTTGTGTACATTTGCCATGCCTCCCCCCATTGCCCTCTTCTGCATACTCCCTGCTTATTAAAATCCTATTTTTCTTTTTTTTTATTGAAGAGGAGTCTCACTCTGTCAGCCAGGCTGGAGTGTAGTGGCACAGACTCTGCCCACTTCAACATTTGCCTCATGGGTTCAAGTGATTCTCCTGCCTCAGCCTTTCTAGTAGCTGGGATTACAGGTACCCGCCACCATGCCCAGCTAATTTTTGTATTTTTAATAGAGATGGGATTTCACCATGTTGGCCAGGCTGGTCTTGAACTTTTGACTTCAAGGGATTTGCCTGCGGCCTCCCAAAGTGTTGGGATTACAGGCATGAGCCACCATGCTCAGCCTCTAAAATTCTATTTTTTCTAGGCTAGTATTTTATTCCATCTCCTTCCTGAACTTTTCCTAATTCTGTTAACCAAATGCAGTCTTTCTCCAACTTTCCTCAGTATCGTATCTGTTCTTTCTCATGCTTAGTCTATTCTGAACTAATCATTGTGAAGCTCCCTGTAGCCAGGGCCTGTTGTGCTCTTTTGTCATGCATAGCACCTGGCCAGCATTTTGTACATGTAAGCCTCAGTAAACACTTGGAAGTGGATTGAGCTTGTATTAGGCTGTTCTTGCATTGCCGTAAAGAAATACCTGAGACTGGGTAATTTATAAACAAAAGAGGTTTAATTGACTCACAGTTCCACAAGGCTGGGGATGCCTCAGGAAATTTACAGTCATGACAAAAGGTGAAGGGGAAGCATTGCAGATCTTACCTGGCTGCAGGAGAAAAAGAGCAAAAGGGTCAGTGCCACACTTTCAAACAACCAGATCTCCTGAGAACTCACTGTGAGAACAGCAAGGGGGATGTCCACCCTGTCCCCATGAATTCAGTCACCTCCCATTAGGCCCCTCCCCCAACACATGGGGATTATAATTCAAGAGAAGATTTGGGTGGGGACGCAGAACCAAACCATATCAAGGAGTAACTTTATATTTTATTTTTCCAATTTCCCAGGACGTCCCAGAATCTAAGTGTGGGGAACACAGAGGTGAATAAGAAATCTATGGTCATTTTATTTAAGACAATGTAATGGCATAGTTATAGCAAAGATGTATATTCCCTGGGTGTGGTGGACCTGTAATTCCAGCACTTTGGAAGGCCAAAGCGGGCGGATCATGAGGTCAGGAGTTCAGGACCAGCCAGGCCAATATGGTGAAACCCTGTCTCTACTAATAATACAAAAATTAGCCAGGGGTGGTGGCACACACCTGAAGTCCCAGCTACATGGGAGGCTGAGGCACAAGAATTGTTTGAACCCAGGAGGCAGACATTGCCGTGAGTTGAGATCACACCACTGCACTCCAGCCTTGGTGACAGAGGGAGATTCCATCTTAAAAAAAAAAAAAAAAAAGACGTATATTCAGAACCAAGATTTGAAAATTATTTCTGCCATTTATATGTTTATTGTTTAATCTCAGCAATATCAAAGAATAACCACCCACTGCCTCCCAAGAATAAATTAACATATTCCAAACACCTAAACCACATCCATAAATAGTAAGCATTTGCTGTATTTTAGCTCATGCTGTGGTCAGATTGCACAGTGATGATAGACATGAACTCTGGAGCAGACTGGATAGGTTTGTGTTCTAGATTCACTACATAGTAGTTATGTACCCTTGGGCAAGTTGCTGAAGCTCATAGCACTTAATATGTTCTTATAAAAAATAGTAAGAATAGAGATACTACCTTCATAGGTTTATTGCAAAGTGGTAGAGCACCAGTGATGGCATAATTTAATGGCTTTGTTGAAGAAAGTGACATTAGCTTCTCTGATTTGGATATCAAACGAGTCCACAAAGACGCCAGGTGCAGTGGCTCACGCATGTAATCCTCACACTTTGGGAGGCCAAGGCAGGTGGATCACTTGAAGTCAGGAGTTCGAGACCAGTCTGGCCAACATGGTGAAACCCTATCTCCACTAAAAATACAAAAATTAGCCAGGTGTGGTGGCAGCTGTCTGTAATCCCAGCTACTCAGGAGGCTGAGGCAGGATAATTGCTTGAACCCAGGAGACAGAGGTTGCAGTGAGACAAGATTGCGCCACTGCATTCCAGCCTGGGCGACAGAGTGAGACTCCATCCCAAAAAAAATAAAGAGTCCACAAAGACACACAGTCAATGAGCAGCCCAGAAGGAAGGGTTTATGCTGGGTCCGAAGCCAGGATGTGCCTTCATGATGGCTGCATGACAGGAAAGCAGCCCATGACCAGTGGGCCTCATGAGCAAGAGGGAAGCTAGTGGAACATGAGCTCAGAGAGAGGATGGTCATCATGGCTGCTGTGAGCCAGGAAGAGTAGTGTGCACTTAACTTTCTGTAAAATGCAACTAAATTACTATTTGTATAAAATACAAATTTATTATCTGAAGTACTTTTGTACAGTATCACTCTGGCTTTTCTGTGGAGAATAGGTTGCAGGAAAAGTACAGGGAAGGCGGGGGGATTTGGTGAGTAGTAGGGTGAGAGGTGAATGTTCCTTCTACTGCACAGACCGGGGAGAAGATAATTCAGTACAGATTTTGAATGCAGAGTCCACAGGAACACCTGACAGATAAAACATGTGAAGAGGTTATAATAGAGTATTGAGGCCGGGCATGGTGACTCACGCCTGTAATCCCAGCACTTTGGGAGGCCGAAGCAGGTAGATCACTTGAGGTCAGGAGTTTCAGACCAGCCCAGCCAACATAGTGAAACCCTGTCTCTACTAAAAATACGAAAATTGACTGGGTGGGGTAATGCATGCCTGTAATCCCAGCTGCTACTTGGGAGGCTGAGGTGGGAGAATCACTTGAACTCAGGAGGCAGAGGTTGCAGTGAGCTGAGATCACACCGCTGCACTCCAGCCTGGGCGACAGAGGGAGACTCTGTCTCAATTAAAAAAAAAAAAAAATAGAGAATTGAAAAAGAATAGGAATAATTAAGGATACATTAAAATTATGGGCTTAAGTAACTGAATGAGGGTGGATGCTATTTACTGAGTCTCTGATAACCGGAAAGAACCACACATCAAGGAAAAATGTTTTTGTCCTGGCCTTGTTCATTTTGAGATGTCTCAAGGACATTGAAGTCGAGGTATAAAGTGGACAGTTGTGGTTATCAAATTGAGTTCCAGGGAGATTTGGAAGTGACAGTTCATGGACAGTATAAAACCATGGTGAAGAATATCATTGAGCATGTGTGTGTGGTGGTGCAGACAAGTCAGGCTTAGAGCCTAGTCCTGGGGACTTTCACGTTTGTAGGACAACCAGAGAAAGAAAAACTAACAAAGGAGAGTACAACAGTGGTAAGTGAGGTAAGAGGAAAGAAAGTTTTGTAAATACTAATTATAATTCTAGAAAGTGATCTGGTTGGCCAGGCACAGTGGCTTATGTCTGTAATCCCAGCACTTAGGAAGGCCGAGGCAAGTGGATCATGAGGTCTGGAGATTGAGACCATCCTGGGCAACATGGTGAAACCCCGTCTCTACTAAAAATACAAAAATTAGCTGGGTTTGGTGGCATGTGCCTGTAATCCCAGCTGCTCAGCAGGCTGAGGCAGGAGAATTACTTGAACCAAGGAGGTGGGAGTTGCAGTGAGCTGAGATTGTGCCACTGCACTCCAACCTGGCAACAGAGCAATACTCCATCTCAAAAGAAAAAAAAGGAAGTGGGCTGAGTATGGTGGCTCACTCCTATAATCCCAGCACTTGGCAAGGCTGAAGTGGGTGAGTCATTTGAGGCCAAGAGTTTGAGACTGGCCTGGGCAACATAGCCAAACCCTGTCTCTAAAAATAATACTTTTTAAAAGAAAGTATTCAGATGTATTGTGAGTCCATTCTCTCATTGCTATAAAGAACTACCTGAGACTGGGTAATTTAAAGAAAAGAGGTTTAATTGATTCAGTTCCACAGGCTGTACCGGAAGTATGGCTGGAGAAGCCTCAGGAAACTTACAACCATGGCAGAAGGCAAAGGAGAAACAGGCAGGTCTCACATGGCCAGGAAATGAGGAAGAGAGAGTAAAGTGGGAGGAGC
Organism: Cheracebus regulus; assembly: GCA_963574635.1. Taxonomy (NCBI): domain Eukaryota; kingdom Metazoa; phylum Chordata; class Mammalia; order Primates; family Pitheciidae; genus Cheracebus; species Cheracebus regulus. The sequence goes on from CAUYQU010031315.1 coordinate 6,026, forward strand.
CACACACTTTGAAACAACCAGATCTTGTGAGAACTCACTATCACAAGAACAAAGGGAAAATCCACTCCCATGATCCAGTCACCTCCCACGAGGCCCCTCCTCCAACACTGGGGATTATAATTCAACATGGGATTTGGACGGAGACACAAATCCAACCATATCATCTGGGAGAGCTGGCAACTGTGCTGAAAGCTTCTGGGGATCTCATTAGCTGAGGACAAGAAAGTGATCACTGGGTGTGGTGATACGGGTGTAAGTGCTGATTGTGACAAGAGGCATCTCAGAAGAACCACAGAAAAAAAGCCTGGCCCAGGGAACATCAAATTATCATGTGATGGGAATTGAAGATGTAGACAGTTCTGGAACTATGGCTGAATGTGAGAAAATAGATGGGACATTAAATAGAGAGAAAAATGGAATTGAGGAGGGGCCTGAAATGAATCTTCATAATTAAACAGGCACCTTTGGCTGGGCGAGGTGGCTCACCCCTATAATCCCAGCACTTTGGGAGGCCAGGGCAGGTGGATCACTTGAGCTCAGGAGTTAGAGACCAGCCTTGCCAACATGGTGAAACCGTGTTTCTACTAAAAATACAAAAATTAGCTGGGCATGGTGGTACATGCCTGTAACCCAACTACTCGGGAGGCTGGGGCAGAAGAATCACTTGAACTCATGAGGTGTGAAGGCTGTAGTGAGCCGAGATCAAGCCACTGCACTCTAACCTGGGTGACAGAGACTCTGTCTAAAAAAATAAAAATGAAAAATAAATAAACAGACACCTTTGACAAATCACTCAGATTCTCTGGGCTTTACTCTTTACATCTGTAAAGTAGGAGTAATGTTAACAGGTTATCTATTTTATTATTGAGAATCAGATGAAGTAGAGATACAAATAATATCCTAATGTGGGTGTTAAGGCAATTTATCTATAGCAGTTAAACTGAGATAAGAGTAATGATAAGAATACGTCAATTACTGGAGTAGATGAATTAATATTAGGTTGATGCAAAAGTAATTGCAGTTTTGCAAGTAAAAGTAATGGCAAAAATTATAATTATTTTTGCACTGACCTAATACTTCATTTAGTAGGAACTAAATGAAGTCAAATTTTAATCTTACAACAAATTACATTTACATCTTTGTGTTTGCTTTTTTTGTTGTTGTTTTTTTGACAAAATCTCACTCTCTCACCCAGGCTGGAGTGCAATGGCGCAATTTCAGCTCACTGCAGCCTCTGCCTCCCAGGGTCAAGGAGTTCTCCTGCCTCAGCCTCCTGGGTAAGCTGGGATTACAGGCACCTGCCACCATGCCCAACTAATTTTTTGTATTTTTAGTAGAGATGGGTGTCACCATGTTGGCCAGGCTGGTCTAGAACTCCTGACCTCAAGTGATCCACCTGCTTCGTCTTCCAAAAGTGGTGGGGTTACAGGCATGAGCTACTGCACCCAGTCTGTGTTTGCTCTTTGTATAACTATTCGGTTGCTCTCCATCTTATAATTACTAAAACCTCCTAATTCTCAGTGAGTCCTTCCTGGGACCACTTAAATTATATTCCTCAACCACACTCCCCATCACCCTTTCATCTCCACCCTAACTTTTCTGGTGCACACCACAACTATACTCTGCTTGTCTGTTTTTTTATTGTGTTTGCATTAAGATACTTGCCTCCCTGTGAATTCTACCTAATTATAGCTATGAGATTTTCCTCAAATACGTAAATTCCGTAATTATTTCAGAATTTACATATGGGTACTCTCTCCCATATATTTACCATATTCTTGATATTCATGGGACTAGACATTTTCAGTAACCCCTTAGATGAAAAATTTCAAAATGTATCCAACAAGGAAAAATTGTTCATAACAAATATTAAGCTACAGTTGAATAATGAGTATGAAACACTTGTGACCAGGAGCCTCCAGCTCCAGCAGTCAGGCAAGGCAGGTAGTCAACATTGTGCTAAGGACCTCTTCCTTCAGTGTGTTATTCAAGCTCAGAGGAAATAACTCACTGGGGTAACTGCCTTCATTCAAGTAGAGGCTGGAGGCTTGCAGACACTTTTTGTTGCGAGTGCCTCTGTCTCAGGAGGCTTGTCAGACTGGCCAAGGCAGGAGGCTTGAGGCCATCCTTTGGAAGAGATGGCAGCTCCCAGAGGGGCCTCCCGGTAGGTCTTCTGATGCCCAGAAAGAGGACTCTGTAGCTTCTGCTGATTCCCATTCTGAAAAAAGCTGTCACTGTCAAGATTCATCTTCACTGTACCACAAAGAGATGTAAGTTGATGGCTATGCTCATGGCCATTGGTGGCAATGAAGCATGGAGCCAGGGCAGGTGGTTTTTGGCACCGGTTGATGCAGTCTGCCTTGGCCTGGGGGGTGGCACAGGTGCAGGTTACAAGTGTACAGGTACTGTAATTGAAAAATTACAGAAAGGTGGTGTGGGGCACAGGACTTATTGAGAAATGTCTGCTCCCAGCTCAGCTTCCCTCAGAGCCTCCTGGAGTTGGTGCTCCTGGGAGCAGCTGGCTCAGTGGGAAAGGGGCTCTGAGAAACCCTGAGCCTCTTCGGGGCCTCCTCACTGTCTCTACAGCTGTTGCTGGGCCCCCTTCTATTCCGTATCATGAAAAGTTGGCCTGTCTGTCTGCTCACAGTGCACCACTGGCAGCCACTAGGCACACAGTGACTATTTCTAGAATGAATAAGCACAACCTCCACCCATGGCATGATACAGGATGTTCCCCCACCCCAGCAGGCCCCCTTGGGCCCCCCCACCAGTCAACACTACCCAAAGGGTATCCCTGCTTCTGTGGCCAGCAAGGCAGTATCTACCTGAATTTGAACAGTGTATGATGAGTCACACCTGGGACGCCCTGGGGTGTGAGCTGGCCCGCCAGGAAGCAGACGCCCAGACAGATAGGACTGTGAATGTTTATTAAGGGAAACACTATGGAAGTGAGAGGGAGAGGAGGCAGCACTGGGCAGGGAGGGTAAAACATGTTGGATGCTTTTCCATGACATCACAGCTCAGGAGAGTCTTCCAATTGTCCTGGAAGCTGAAAAGATTTTAGTTTATTTTCATGTGATCTTCTTTTGCCCAATATACATTTTGTCTTCTATAAAATATCTGTGCCCCTACAGGATACTTCTGTGTGTGGCTGCATCTGTGTCTGTATGTCATGGAGAATAATTATCTACAGATCGCAGATGTAGATCTCAGAGTTTAACTGGGAATGCATTTCTATAATTTCTTCCTCTGGTAAGGATCTGAATTTTAATCTTGGAGATGGGCGTTCCCTTATATTTAGAAACAGAGATTGGAAATCCTGGGGCCTGAGCTGTTACACACTAAGGTTTATTTAATGAACTTCAGTGAACATCTTTTGCTGATCTTCTGAGTGGGAATATTTTCATTTAACCAGCAAGAGGGGTGAGGGTCTAACACCTACCAGCTATTTTGCAAGATGCTTTCTTTATGGGCTTGGTCTCTTTGTCCTCACAATGACCTCATAATCACATAATTCCTGGCTTATCTATAAGAAAGCCAGGGCTCTGAGCCCCGCTGAGAGTTGGTGTCTGGGCTCAGGCATCAGGGACACAGGGAAGGGGAAGGATTTTACATGCCAAGGTTGGGAGATGCAAAGCTGGGAGCTGCGGGTGGGAAGGAGAAGGTGCTGGGGATGAGATGATGCCAGAACAGCTCAGGATTGGCCTTGAGTTCTCCACCAGAGTTGGCCTCATTCTGAAAGCCAAGGCTGCAGCCTCACTGAACCAGACCCATCCTTATTGTTAGTCTCCTCTAAAAACTCAGGGAGATAGGGTCCCCTGACAAAACCAAGTTAAATTTCCCAGACCTCTAGGCATTCATTCACTCTGATCCAGAGCCTTCACACATCCAGGGAAAGAATCGTCTTTCCTACAGATAATGGACTAATGGCTGTAGGACAACAAGGAAGTGCTGGGGAGGATAATTCCCTGTGCACACTGTGCCATCTGAGCTCTCCCATGGCGGCTCTGTGTGGCCGTCATGCAGCCTCCACGTGGAGCTCCTGCTCACACTGCCTGCCCAGCCAGGAGCGACCTTCCAGCTCCACCGGAATTCAACAGACTTCCATGTGATACCTCCCTGCTTCATCCTTCTCTTCCACAGCCTCCTGTTTATTTGCAGGAGATTCTGTCTCCTCCTTCTGCGCCCTAGGTTCCTTCACTTGTATTTCCACTAGGGGTGGTCAGAAGCTCTGTGCGCTTCAGTGTGGATCTCTCTGCTGCAGGACACAGGATGCCCTGCAAGTCAGGGACAGGTCTTATTCCTCACAGAGCTGGCCATATGGCCCAGGTTCCATACATGCCTGCAAAACTGGTACTACTGGCTTCTACAATAATCTCTGGCTGGGCACAGTGGCTCATGCCTGTAATCTCAGCACTTTGTGAGGCCAAAATGGGCAGATGGCGGGAGTCCAGGAGTTTGAGACCAGCCTGAGCAACATGGTGAAACACGATCTCTACAAAAATAAAAAGAAAATTAGCCAAGCATGGCGGTGCATATCTGTAGTCCCAGCTACTCTGAAGGTTGAGGAGGGAGGATCACCTGAGCCCTGGAGGGAAAGGTTGCAGTGAGCCAGGATTGCACCACTGCACTCCAGCCTGGGTGGCAGAGCAACTCTTTCCCCCCCAAAATAAAAAAGTCTCTTTCCTCATCTACAAGAGATACCTACTGCCAAGGTCATAATGAGGAAATAATGTGACCGACTGTGTACCCTCAGAAACCCAAGAAAAGTGACCTCATCCTCAGCCAGTGTTACCCTTATTCTGCAAAGCCCTGCAGTACCATATATGACATTTCGATTAACTCAAAGGAAAGATGAATTCGTTTTACAAGTCCCGTCATGCCGTTCAGATAAACATACCAAGTGGTGCAGGTGTCGAGGTCCTAGAGGCCAAATGGGTAGAGGAGGTGGCTGAGGTTGCAGAGGCTACTAAGTAGAGGCAGAAGGTGGATGAGGTCCCAGAGGACAGAGAACTGCAGGAAGTGGTTGAGGTCTCGGAGGACTGAGAGCTTTAGGAGGTGATTGAGGTCCCGGAGGACAGACAGCTACAGGAAATGGATGAGGGCCCAGAGGACAGACACTAGCACGAGGTGGATGAGGTCCCAGAGGACAGACACCTGCAAAAGGTGATTGAGGTCCCAGAGGACACACAGTTGCAAAAGGTGATTGAGGTCCCGGCACACAGCTGCAGGGGGTGATGTTGAGACTAGCTTGGTTGTGGAGATTTTAACATAGGTGGGAAGGAATTAAGAAACAGAAACAAAAATAGAGTGCAAAAGTGGAAATTAGAGTGGGGCAGTAGGGGACTGATAACATTTCCCAGTTGAAAGCCCAGAGCACACTCTGACCCCACATATTTGTTTTTTGTGAACAAGTGATTATTTTTAATGAGCAAGTGTTCTCTTTTTTTTTTACAGAATAAAGATAAACTAGGCAAGCAGCTAGTGCCTGTTCACTACTAATTAAAAATAAACTAGAAAGCATTTTTTAATTGGAGAAATGGGGACAGGGTTATGTATTCTGCATTTTAAGAACTGGTTTAACTAGCGCATGACTGGTACATATTGCTTACTATTCTGTAACGCCCTAAGCAGTTTTCTGCCTGGGGACTTCACAGTGTTTCTTGCCATCATCTCTTAGTAAACAATATATAATTTATTACACACATTAATATTTGTTCTCATCAGGGTGATTGAGGTCCAGGAGGACAGACAGCTGCAAAACATGATTGAGGTCCCAGACGACAGACTTGTTGCAAAACGTGATTGAGGTCCTGGAGGCCAGATGGCTGCAGGAGTTGAATGAGGTCCCAGGGGACAGACAGCTACAGGAGGTGGATGAGGTCCTGGCAGACAGACAACTGCAGGAGGTGGATGCAGTCCTGGAGGACAGACAACTGAAGGAAGTGTTTGAGGTCCTGGTGGACAGACAGCAATAGGAGGTAGATGAATTCCCGGAGACAGACAGCTGCAGGAGGTGGATGAGGTCCCGGAGGACAGACAGCTACAGGAGGTGATTGAGGTCCTGGAGGACAGACAGCTGGAAGAGGTAGATGAGGTCCCAGAGGACAGACAGCTGCAGGAGGTGGATGAAGTCCCAGATGACACTTAGGTGGAGCAGATGGCCAGCAGCCCATCAGTGATTCTGAAGGGCCAGCCATGAGGTAGAAAAAGTAGTGCAATTCTGACAAAGAATAAGGCTCCCCTTCAGCCCTATTGACCTGCAAGGCAGAAGGAGGCAATGTTTTGAAATATATTAATATGATGGACAGAAACACCAATACAAGCTGCACCTTATACCGCAGGTGATAGTCCCATGCACCTTCCCCTTCTCCAGGTTTCAAAATAGCAGCCTCAGTGCCATAAAGTTTCCCTTCCACTGCGTTCTGCCAGCAGGGGAGGGAAGAAAAATCATGAGGACAAACTGCTGTCCTCACATGCCACTGTGTCTGCCTGCAAATGTAGGCAGGCTGGGGCCTGTCCCAGGGAAGACAGAATCATTATACAGTAATAAAGAAGCATGTTTTTGACACAGGGGTATCTATGTATATCCTCATTCCTCCCTCACCACCATCACAGGAGCATGTTCCTTGCATCACAAAGAGAGGAATAAAAAGCCCCTTGTCCACACATGAGTCACAGTTACTCTTAAGAGAATGTTCTCCAGGCCTTTCATCTTCTATCTCTGGTTCTCAGAACTCTGCAAGGTCGGTGTGATCACCCTGCTCCAAATCTAAGAAAACAGAGGATCCCAGATGAAGAATATTCTCCCGGGGTCACTCAGCTGGCAAGAGACAGAGTGGAAGTCGATTCCTGCTCTGCTTGGAGGACCCCCTCATCCCTGCTCTGCTTCCTTTCTTGACAAAGGGTCTTCTTCACTCTGGAGATGCCACTGGGGGGCACAAAGAGCTCTGGAGAGATGTGGATTCCTGAAACCTGCAGGGGAACTGGGAGAGGGTTTTCTGACAGAACAATCCTACATACAGATGTTAGATTGGCACAGCTATAATATTTGTTTTAACTCCCAGGTAATACCAAATTTTTAATGCACTATGACATAAAGAATAATTCTGACCATGGAAATATGAGGTGGGAATTATAAACAACAGAAGTTTTAAAAATATGTTTGATTTCAAGTGTACAAGTCCCATTATGTGTGATCAGAGGACTCAGCAGCTGTCAAAGCTACAGAGGCCACAGGAGAACGAGCTTAGCAGAGCATCATTTAAGGCCTTCGTTGGGATTTGTCCCTGTAGGTAATGAGTAATGTTCACTTTTTATTACCTCATAGCCAAGGCACATTTTGTTACAAATATGGAACCTCTGACACTTAAAGTATTAGATCAAGGACACCACTGGGTAGGGGTTGGGGCATTTTTGCACAACGCAGTTACCAACAGATATGGGACTGTGATGAATTATGGAATTGACTTTGTCGAAGAACATTCAAAATTGCACAAAGCACATATTAATGTTGGTTTCACTTTGTTCACTTCTGGGATTACAGCAGGTATTCTAAATGTTAATCACCTACTTATGGTAGAAGATAAAATCACAGATAAAAAAGAAAACCCCACATATTTTGGAAAGGGGACCCCGCAACACCTTGAGTAAAAGGGGTCAGTCAGTGGCCACTGGGCTGTGAGACCTACAGCAGTGGAGTTCGTGGCATCTCCTCGTGTTATTTCTGGAGACAAAACAGTGAAACCCTTTCAGCCCTCTGCCCGTGAGCATTTATGGCTTCTGGAGGTGCCACCAAAGACGACCAGCTGGGAATAGAGAAGCCTGAAAGCTCATGGAGAAGATTTTGCTTTTGAAAAAGTCAAAACAGAGAAGGTACCAGAACCCACAGAGCAGAGGCCAGGCCAGGAAGAGGGCACTATAAGAAAAAGATAGACGTGTCCTGAAATAGGCAGAGTGACCCCAGCGTTTACTTTTGTCTTCTCTGTTTTCAGTTGGGATGCAGCTGCTGTTCATCATGGGAATTGAATGAGGTCCTGAATCGACTAGGACCTTCTCTGTTAGGGCCAGAGAAGGGAACGTGGCTTAATCTGGCTTGCATGTTCTGTGCAGAATGAGAAACCCTCCATGCCCTCCTCTGCCATCTCACTATCTTTGCCACACTCATGTCCCTTACCAGAGGCACGGGGTTTATAGACCAGATGCCTCAGATGACCTGGAATCCCCTGGGCCCTCATCCTTGAGGAAGACACCACAGAGCTCTGGTCTAGGTGAGATTTTCTTTCTTTTTTTTTGAGATGGAGTTTTGCTCTTGTTGCCCAGGATGGCATGCAATGGTACAATCTGCAACCTCTGTCTCCTGGGTTCAAGTGATTCTCCTGCCTCAGCCTCCCAAATAGCTGGGATTACAGATACCCACAACCATGCCTGGCTAATTTTTTGCATTTTTAGTAGAGATGGGGTTTTACCATGTTGGCCAGGCTGGTCTCGAACTTCTGACCTCAGATGATCCATCTGCCTCAGCCTCCCAAAGTACTTCCTAGCACTTTATAGGCATGAGCCACAATGCCTGGCCTGGATATCAACCAAGTGTGGACAGGTAGGGCTCTAACCAGCTGGAAATGAGGTCTAAATCAGGCGTTCCCAGTACATATCAGAGGAAATCACTCATAACTTAAGCACATACTAAAAATTAAAATAGCATCAGGCAGCCAGTTAGCTCAGTTGGTGAGCAGACTGACCGCCGGACAATAATAATTAAAAAAAAAAAATTAGCAACAGCCATGGATGGGAAGTATTTCAGTAAACTCTGGACAGAAACAGCACTGCTCCTTTTCTTCAAGCCACAGGGGCATTGAAAATTCCATGGATTTATAGTTAATCTAACTTCCATATCTAACCAGGTATTATCAGTATTTATGAACAGAAATGCACATAAAGAGATGAACAGTAATGAGAAAAGGTAAGAGCTGCAGAAATTAACTGGGAAGTTTTAGGGTTACATTTAAAATATTAAAAGGAAGATTACATAGAAATTTAATTTACTAATAGAGTTATATAGCTCACAATAAACAATTTAAACAAGTAAAAAGAATGAAGCTCCAAAAAGTATAAATAAATGCTTTCCTTTTTTTTCTTTTTTTTGTTGTTGTTTTTTATTGATATGAAAATACCCAAAACCAGTTTTTTTTCTTAAAGCAAATCTCATGGTACAATATTGATCCATGAAGACATTGCCCAGAAAATTTCTGCTCTCATCAGCACATACGGCTCCTATTCTAAAATGTCCTTGCTGTTACTTTTCTCAAATGAAAGAAAAATAAAGCCTTCACACTGACTCAAGGTGGGAAGGGGAGCTGGCCCATTTGCCTTCTAGGCTCATCTCCTCAGTTAAAAGTAACCAAGATGTCAGGATGGAGCGATGTTCACAGTCAAAAAAAGGGGCCTAGCTCCACCATTCACAGGGGACCAGCCAAGAGCTGTTCAGCTGGAGTACCTGAGAAAAATAGGGTCCTGCCACCCAGAGCAACAACTATTCTCTTTAGTAAGTGCTTGGAACTGTTTCCAGGAAACAATAGTTACCCCATCTGAGCCCTCACTCCTGAAGGGAGAGGCAGGGTGTGGATTGTGCAGCAGAAGTTAAGTGGCTGCCTTCACAGCGAGCTCCTATTCTCCAGAAAAGACTCTCTAGGCCCGGTCGTCCCTGGGCTGGCTCCTGACTCATGTGTCTCTCTGGCATGCTCTGCTTTTCCATCATTTCCCACCTTGAAGACAGAGAAAAGAGTTGAAGAAGAATTAAAACACCAAGTTCTTTACTAGACACTAAAAGCTTCATCTTAAAAACATCTTTAAAAATGTCCATCACGGCCGGGCGCGGTGGCTCACGCCTGTAATCCCAGCACTTTGGAGGCCAAGGCGGGTGGATCATCTGAGGTCGGGAGTTCAAGACCAGCCTGACCAACATGGTGAAACCCCGTCTTAAAAAAAAAAAAAAAAAAAAAAAAAATGTCCATCACAATGACCTACCTGTGCTGCTTGCAGGCAGCTTTCCTCTCTGCCATCTCTGTCTGCAAGGCTTGAGCACAGAGCTGTGGGAGAAAAGTACATCCACATCCTGATCTGGCAGACTAGGCCCAAAAGCAAGGAGAAAACAATTATCCAGTTGTCAAGAGCCTTTCTGGCAGAAGGAGTGATCTGAAAAAGCCAACACATGAGAACTGATATGTTGAGAGAGTCTTAAGGGCTGTAACATCATCTGCATCAGCGCTGAAGGATCCCACAACTGTGAAGAGGAAGGTTCCTTACCTTGTGTCTGTACGAGTCCTCTACCCACCACCACAGCTCTTGCATGTCTTGAATCATTTTCTTTTCTTTTCTTTTTTTTTTGCTCCCCCTCCCCCTTCTTTTTCTTTTTCTTTTTTCTTTCTTGTTTTTTTTTGAAACTGAATTTCACTCTTATAGCCCAGGCTGGAGTACAATGGCGCAATCTTGGCTCACCACAACCTCTCCGCCTCCCAGATTAAAGCGATTCTCCTGTCTCAGCCTCCCGAGTAGCTCAAGTGATTCTCCTGCCTCAGCCTCCTGAGTAGCTGGGATTATAGGCATGCGTCACCACACCCAGCTAATTTTGTATTTTTAGTAGAGATGGGGGTTTCTCCATGTTGATCAGGCTTGTCTCAAACTCCTGACCTCAGGTGATCTGCCCACCTCAGCCTCCCAAAGTGCTGGGATTATAGGTGTGAGCCACCAAGTGTCTTGAATCATTTTTTATGGTTTAGAATCACATTCATCATATAAAGCACCATTTTCAGTATGATTTTAAATAATCTGCCATGTTCCTGTTATCCTCACAACTATATCCTTACATAATCTTTCTACAATCTATCTATATGCAGAAAATGTATTTCACGTAGTTGAAAAAGTACAATATGATCAAAACTGTTGCTATAATGATTCCTCCTCTTTTACTTAATGCTTGCTGGGTTCTGACAGTTCCTTACTCATTTTCAGCATGTCCCTAATTCATCCTTTACTGGGCATCTTTTGTCAGTCATAAAGCTCTATTCTCCTTGTGTTAATATCCTCGCCATCTTTCACAAGGCAAAAACAGCTGGGCTTATAAATTGGCACAGTCCTTTTGAAGGATGTGATCAATCCTACAACAACATGCTTTCCTAAGGATGATGACAATTCACACCACCCCTGGAATGGCTGGTATGAACCGAGTTTCCACAGTCTGGCCAGGATTGGGATCAGGAGATGTTTCGCTACTTCACATGTTTTGGTCACTGGTAAATCTTAAGGTACTTTGTTTTCTCTTGTATGAATTCTCTCTGTCTCTCTAGATATCTCTTCTGACCATTTGTTTCTATTTCTGTATTAACTGTGTTAACATTGTACAAAAGTTAAAAACAAAACACTCCAACAGGGATTTCCCAATAGGCTGGTGTTCAGTTTCTGCTCACTTGTAGGTATGTCTTTTTTCCATAAACAATTTTATGTTTTCCTCCACCTCTGACAGCTGCCTCTCCTTTTCTGCTTGCTCACCTTCTTTCATTCTCAGCTTCCTGAAATGAGATGGGAGAGAAATGCATGCACATGAACCACTAGCCCAGGTTAAGATTCTTTATTCCCTTCCAGCATCTGAAGGCCATGATTCAAAGGTCCCCAGACAATTTTCCCAAAAATGAATCAACTGGTGGGAGAACTGACACTTCCCCTTGAGGGACAAAGAAAAACTACTCTGGCCTGCTGGCGAGTCATCTATCATTTCCAGCTCGTCTTTGTAGCTCTATAGAGCCAACGAAGGTGACCCCTACTGAAGTTCACTGGCTTTGGTTGGGACCCAGAAGAGTCACACGCCAGGAATAGAGGTGAACAGGAAATACCCTGACCTTTGTAGGGACAGAGTCTACACTGATAACCTCGATTGCTGACTGTATGGTGGACATCCAGGTGTGCTAGGACCCCTGACAATCTCCCAGAAGTAGATTCCCATCTTTTCTGCAGCAAGATAACATGCTAGTAGACCTCAATTAATTGCTAAAATTTTTTTTTTTTTGAGATGGAGTCGCTCCGTCACCCAGGCTGGAGTGCAGTGGCGCCATCTTGGCTCACTGCAACCTCTGCCTCTAGAGTTTAAGCAATTCTCCTGTCTCAGCCTCTAGAGTAGCTGGGACTGCAGGCACCCGCCACCACACCCAGCTAATTTTTGTATTTTTAGTAGAGATGGGGTTTCATCTTGTTGGTCAGGCTGGTCTCAAATTCCTGACCTCAGGTGATCCATCCACCTTGGCCTCCCAAAGTGTTGGGATTACAGGCGTGAGCCACTGTGCCCAGCCCATTGCTAAATATTTTTTAATCAGTGTCTCACATTTAATAAAAAAAAAAAGACTAGTCATATGGCAGGAAAATAATTTAACCAAAACTCAAAAGACTGAAAATGACCAAGCACTGAATTTAACCACGCCTGTACCAGTACCACCTCTTTCCTGTAAAAAATTACAAGCAAGAATGTGGGAAGGGAAAAAAATATGCAGATTAAACTAATCAAGAGGAAGGACAAACTCAATTTTGTGCCCACTGAATTTGCCACAAATGTTGCAGAAAATATTCTCAAGGACATTATGGTTGTCTACTTTGGTTGGTACATGGTTCATACAGCAGTATTTGTGTCAGTGAACATCTTACTCTTCCTCAGCAGTCTTTATCCACAGATTTTGTAATGACTGTTGACCTTCATTGTCACCTTTTGGACTTCAGGATGCACTTTGGCTTCCGTAGATCTCCATGAAATAAAGAGGTCTTCCAGGTCAATTATAGTTCCTGGAAAGGTTAAAAACCCTTTTCTTTGTGGGCATCCTAGTGGACCTGAGCCCTTGGATAGAGTGGGGAGAGTAGAAGGTGAGAAAAATAAGGGCAAGAAGAGGTTCTTTTTTTCTCCAGGGCAAACTTTCTTCCATGGTATAGGGACTTCAACAAGTAGCATACCTTCCTGGCTACAGCTACTGGACTGCCAAGTTCTTAGCTGTGAATCCATGGATCCATCATTTACATTTCATGACTTTAAGACAGACTTGAGAAAAGACATCTAGGAAATAATAATTGAACAATGATATGAATATACTTCACACAACTGAACTGTACACTTCAACATGGTTAAGGTGGTAATTATCATGTTATACATATTTTACCACAGGTTACAATGTTTCACAACTTGAAAAGGAAGTAATTACATTGAGTTCTCAGCTAGGATTCCCAACATTTCACCCCCTACTCCTTCCTGATCTGCAGCGGAGCATCTTCTTTCTGTCCCTGCTCTACTCAGAGTCCACTTTCCCTTCCCTGATACCAGCTTTACTGAGGCTTGTTTGAACCTAATGCAAAACATTCTTGCTAATGACTGAATTCCCACAAATAATTCCATACCGACATTATATGATTTTAATCTTCTAAGGCATAAAATTTTTGTTCTCATCATGGCTAAGATGCAGTGCAAATCCTGTCACAGATGTGGCTCATATACCTCTGAAATTCCTGAGGTATTCATTGAAATAACATCTTCCAAGTTCTTTGTAGAATGTTTTTTTTTTTCTTTCTGATTTCTGCACATAGGATAGGAACAAAACATGTACTAGGATTTCAATAGAAGCAATGCATGATCTAAAAAGATGAAAGAGCCAGGCATGGTAGCTCACGTCTGTAATCCCAGCACTTTGCAAGGCTGAGATGGGTGGATCACCTGAGGTCAGGAGTTTGAGACCAGCCTGGACAACATGGTGAAACCCTGTCTTTATTAAAATATGAAAATGAGAGAGATCCAAGATGGCCGATTAGCAACAGCTCAGGAATGTAGCTCCCAGTGAAAGCACAGAGAACGAGTGGATGCTGCACTTTCCGACGAATTTTTGTTGCCCCCAGACTGGGAGATTCCTGGCAGAGGAGCCACACGGGTCACCAGTGCGACTCTTTTGGCCGGCGCGGCTGTTTTGCCGGCGCCCCAGCATGGCACTTCTCGGTGCGGAGTATACGGGATGGACGGGCTTGGCTGGTCCCATCCCCACACGGAAAACCGCAATTGGAAGCGCTGAGGACTGAAAGTTTCACAGCAAGCACAGCGAACCCGGGAAGGTCTGGCTCTGTGGGGAATGGGCATCCGCCAAAGGAAAACTAAGAAGCAGAAAAACTTCATCACCGGGCAGAGAGAGATCCAAGATGGCCACGTAGCAGCAGCTCAGGATTGTAGCTCGCAGTGAAAGCGCAGAGAGCGAGTGGATGGCGCAATTGCAGACGAATTTTTGATGCCCACAAACTGGGAGATTCCCAGTGAAGGAGCCACACAGGTCACCAGCACGACTCTTGGCTGGCACGGCTCTTCGTGGTGCGGAGTGTACGGGACTCGGTGCCCTTTTAGTCAGGCTCAGCTGGTCCCATCCCCACAAGGAGAACAGCAATTGGAAGCGCTGAGGACTGAGAGTTTCACAGCAAGCACAGCGAACCCGGGAAGATCCGGCTCTGTGGGGAAGGGGCGTCCGCCAAAGGAAAACTAAGAAACAGAAAAACTTCATCACAGGGTGGAGAGAGATCCAAGATGGCCACGTAGCAGCAGCCCAGGATTGTAGCTCGCAGTGAAAGCGC
>CAUYQU010031317.1:0-27924 GCA_963574635.1 Cheracebus regulus
ACCTGCATCTTTTTTCTGAGAGGCAAATCCAGTAATCTTATTTAAACAAAAAACAAAACCGATTTTTTTGTTTTTTTTTTTTTTTTTTTATTCAATTTTTACTCCACCATTGCAAAATTAAAATTAATAAAAAAAAAAAAAAAAAAAAAAAAAAAAAAAAAAAAAAAAAAAAAAAGAAAGAAAGAAAAGAAAAGAAAAACAGGCCAGGCACAATGGTTCATGCCTGTAATCCTAGCACTTTGAGAGGCCAAGGAGGGTGGATCACTTGAGGTCAGGAGTTCGAAACCAGCCTGGCAAACATGGTGAAACCCCATCTCTACTAAAAATACAAAAAAATTAGCCAAGTGTGGTGGACACCTATAATCCCAACTATTTGGGAGGCAGGAAAATCACTTCAACCTGGGAGGCAGAAGTTGCAGTGAGCCAAGATCATACCACTGCACTTTAGCCTGGGCGACAGAGCAAGACTCTATCTCAAAAAAAAAAAAAAAAGAAAAGAAAAGAAATGTGATCTGGCTCTTGGATTTCTATTTGCTGCAAGCAACAATTCTAGAACCTTAGAAATGCTGAAGAAGCCAGATCAGCCTAAACCACAGCCACACTCTTTGGACACCCTGTAAATGTCCTCAACAATGAAGGAAGTCTGTTTTTTACAGATTCTTTTTTTTTTTTTTTTAATTTTTTTTTTTTTTTTTAAAAGATGGGGTTTCACCATGATGGCCAGGCTGGTCTTGAACTCCTGACCTCAGGACAGGAGTTGAACACCCACCTTGGTCTCCCAAAGTGCTAGGATTACAGGCGTGAGCCACCGCGCCCGGCCTCTTTTTTTTTTTTTTTTTTGAGACAGAGTCTCACTCTGTCGCCAGGCTGGAGTGCAATCTCTGCCTCCTGGGTTCAAGTGATTTTCCTGCCTCAGCCTTGTGAGTAGCTGGGACTACAGGTGCACGAACCATGCCCAGCTTTTGTATTTTTAGTAGAGATGGGGTTTCAACATGTTGGCCAGGATGGTCTCAATCTCTTGACCTCGTGATTCGCCCGCCTTGGCCTCCCAAAGTGTTGGAATTACAGGTGTGAGCCACCGCACCAGGCCTGAATTTTACAGTTCTTATCTGAACTCCAAAGCTTGTTCACAAGCTGCCAAACCTAGCCCCATTTGTAGAGAAAGCCAGGGGCCCAGGGGCAGGGAGCAAGGATGGATTCTGAAACAATTTCCTGGCCAGAGAGGCAGGGTCTGTGAATGTCTCCCAAGCAAGGATTCATAGGCACCCTGGCCTCTCCAATACAACTCAGTGATGTATTGGAGTGGCTCATGCCTGTAATCCCAGCAATTTGGGAGGCAGAGGCAGGCAGATCACGAGGTCAAGAGTTCAAGACCAGCCTGGCCAACATGATACTTTTTTCTCCAAAGCAAAGCTTTATAACCTGTCACCTGCAAAGATCCCTATATTCTACTGCCATGTTTTGAAAAACTGTCTGCTAAAATGAAGTAGGTAGTAATTTCTCAATAATTCCAGAAATAAGGATGGATGCAGTGCCTCACGTCTATAATCCCAACACTTTGGGGTCTGGGGCAGGAGGACCACTTGAGGCCAAGAGTTTGATACCACACTGGGCAACCTAACAAGACCTTGTCTCTACAAAAAAAAAAAAAAAAAAAATTTTTTTGAGACAGGGTCTCACTCTGTCGTCCAGGCTGGAGTGCAGTGGCGCAATCTTGGCTCACTGATGCCTCCGCCTCCCAGATTCAAGCAATTCTTGTGCCTCAGACTCCCAAGTACCTAGGATGCCTGGCTAATTTCTGTATTTTCAGTAGAGACGGTTTCACCATGTTGCCCAGACTGGTTTCAAAAGGCCTGTCTCATCTTCTCCACAAAAAAATTTGTTTAAATTATCTGGGTTTGGTGCTGTGTGCCCGTAGTCTCAGCTACTCAGGAGGCTGAGGTGGGAGAACCACTTGAGCAAGGGAAGGCAAGGTTGCAGTAAGCTATGATTATGCCACTGCACTCCAGCCTGGGCAACAGAGTGAGATACAGACCCTGGCAATGCACTTGGGGTTCTCCTTCCAAAATCCCAACGCTCAACTCAGAAATACTTCCTGAATTCCTGCTGTGGGTCAGGAACTCTGCCAGGGGTTGTGACAAACAAAAAGAAGGCAGCCATAGTCTCTACTCTCAAGGAACTTATAGCCCAGATGGTTCCACACCAAGAGTCCCTTGATCCATGACTCTCAGGATGCCCTGAGAGGCCATTTCAAGGCTGGCAACTTGGAAAGAAAACTTTCTCCCAGCAAATGAAAACATCACATTTTTCTGCCTTAGCATCACAACAGACACCATGGCAACAGAGGGCTGTACCAAGAATTAGCTCAGTGATGACCTAGCCAACACAAACCGGCTTAATACTCACTAAGATTCCTGGAAGTAAAGGGAGTTCAAATAAATAAGTCTCTCTCCAGCTCTCAACAAGCACAACTGCTTCCCTTCATCCAGGGCTGTACTTCTTTCTCTCAAAAATGTTTCCCCATGCCAAGATATACACAGAGAATGACAGAATTATACTATTGTATAACACCCTGGAGTCAAAGGAGACAGCCATTCTCAACTATCCTGAAGCTTAAGGGTCGATACTTTGGGCACACCTATACATAGCCCATTCACATCATACAGTTGGGAAGCTGTGAAGAGGATCTAAGTTGCCCATATTATACACACACACTTCCCAAGTCAAACAGAAGGCCAAACCAAAGTCTCACTCCTTTAACTATGAACTTGTGATTGATAGAGAACTCCAGCACCTACTTCAGATTCCACAGACACTAGGATCTATAGGGGCATTCTGTTCTAGATGCCAAGCAGACGTCTGAGGTGAAGTGCAACTGTAGCTCAGTATCAGATGCAAACAGGTTTCCTGAAGGCTGCACTTTTTCCGGCTCATTTATACAACTTAACAAGCGCAATACTACAATTAGACCTACATAATGTGCTTATTCAACAAACCCACCCCTTAGTGAGTCAGCATTCCAAATCTCTTCTAGGGGTATGGCCAACCAAATCTACCCTGATTAGAAGCACAGTATTGCAGGAGACTGAGGCAGGAGAATCACTTGAACCCAGAGGCAGATGTTGCGGTGAGCCGAGATGGCACCCTTGTACTCTAGCCTGGGCAACAAGAGCGAAACTCCATCTCAAAAACAAACAAACAAAAAAGAAACACAGTATTGTCAGTTTTCCCCAATGACCAGAAATGACCTTGAGGAAATCATATAATAAAAAGCAGCTTTCTACACACAACTAAGCCTGAAGAACAAACAAGCTTATTAGGACAAGCCCTTCTGGCAGGCACGGTGGCTCACACTTGTAATTCCAGAACTTTGGGAGGCTGAGGTGAGTGGATCACCTGAGATTAAGAGTTTGAGACTAGCCTGACCACTACGATAAAACTTCGTCTCTACTAAAAATACAAAAATTAGCCGGGTATGGTGGCAGGTGTCTGTAGTCCCAGCTACTCTGGAGGCTGAGACAAGAGAATTGCTTGAACCCGGGAGGCGGAGGTTGCAGTAAGCCAAGCTCAAGCCACTGCACCCCAGCCTGGGCAACAGACCAAGGCCTTCTTTTGACAAGAGAAACTCTGGGAAGAGGAGCCATTAGTAGTAAAAGTGGCTTCCATTAACCAAGTGCCAACTATGCTAAGCATCTTATATGTACCATCTCAGCCCTCTCTATAAGCACATGTAGTAGGCATGATTATTCCTATTCTGGAATAAGGAAATTAGGACTTAGCCTCAAGATTTCAGAAAAGCCAGAAACTGATCCAAGTCTTTCTGACACCAAAGCCCATGATTCTAGGAATGAGACAACAAGAGGAGTCCACAAGGCAAGCCCTTCTCACTGGACAAAGGAGACAACAGTTTTCTTGGGCAATGACAAAGATCTTCAACAAGGAAGCACAGTAAAGTTACCTGGGAATTTTTTTCAAAATACAGATTCCTGGCTGGGTGCAGTGGCTCATGCCTGTAATCCCAGCACTTTGGAAGGCCGAGGCGGGTGGATCACGAAGTCAAGAGGTCAAGACCAGCCTGGCCAACATGATGAAACCCTGTCTCTTCTAAAAATACAAAAATTAGCCGGGTATGGTGGCACGTGCCTGTAATCCTAGCTACAGAGGTTGAGGCAGAATAATTGCTTGAACCCAGGAGGCGGAGGCTGCAGTGAGCAGAGATCATGCCACTGCACTCCAGCCCAAGCAACAGAGCAAGACTCTACGTGAAATAAATAAATAAATAAATAAATAAATGTGTGTGTGTGTGTGTGTGTGTGTGTGTGTATGTATGTATCTATATCTATATATATATAGATATATAACAAAATACAGATTGCTACCCCAGATCTTCATCAAAATCTGAGTGGGCCAGATGCAGTGGCTCATGCCTGTAACTCCAAAACTTTAGGAGGCCAAGGTGGGAGGACGGCTTGGGCCCAGGAGTTCGACACCAGCCTGGGCAACATGGCGAGACCCGTCTGTTTATTTTTTTTATTTAAAAAAAAAAAAAAGACAGTGTTTCACAATGTTGGTCAGACTGGTCTTGAACTCTCGACCTCAGGTGATCCTCCCGCCTTGGCCTCCAAAATGCTTGGATTACAGGCCTGAGCCACCACGCCTGGCCCTGTCTCTGTTTAAAAAAAAAAAATCTCGGCCAGGTGCAGTGGCTCACACCTGTAATCCCAGCACTTTGGGAAGCTGAGACAGGTGGATCATTTGAGGTCAAGAGTTCGAGACCAGCCTGGTCAACATGGTGAAACCTGTCTCTACTAAAAATCCAAAAATAAGCCAGGTGTAGTGGTGCTTGCCTGTAATCCCAGCTACTCTGGAGACTTGAACCTGGGAGGCAGAGGTTGCAGTAAACGGCGATAGTGACACTGCACTCCAGCCTGGGCAAAAATAGCAAAACTCCATCTCAAAAAAAAAAAAAAAAAAAATCTCAGACAGTGAGGCTCTTGAATTTCTATCACAAATTTACCCCAGGAGATTCTGGACCATCTAGGTTTAAGAGGCTGTACCACCTACCATACACATACACTTGCATTTGCTATCCTCATCTCAGATCCTAGCCCTGATAGGTGCTCAATAATACAGCTGAATCTGTATCCATTCATAAGTCAGCAACCTACTGACTTATGTGCCAGGCAGAGCCCAGACATCTGCAGACAGACCACTATGTGACACAACAGAATGTACTTAATAGTAGCAGCATGGATAGAGAGGAGTTAACGGTTACACGTGAAGTAAAGGAGATTTTTTTCCTAGGAAGTGACATCTCTGGTGGATTTTATAGGACAGATGTAAGTTTACAACACTGGTAGGTGGTGGTGGGTGGGTGGGGGGTGGAAGGCAGGGTACTGCAAACTGAGAAAACTGCATATCTAAAGCACAAGGGGACCAACCACAGTGGCTCACGCCTGTATTAATAATCCCAATACTTTCAGAGCCTAGGCAAGAAGGTTGTTTGAAGCCAGGCTTGGCAACAAAGCGAGACTCCCAGGCTCTACAAAAAATTTAAAAACAGCCAGACGTGATGAGACATGCCTGTTGTCTCAGCTACTCAGGAGGTTGAGGAAGGAGGATCACTTGAGTCTAGGAGTTCAAGACTGCAGTGAGGTATGAATAAGCCATTGCACTCTAGCTTGGACAAAAGAGACATTGTCTCAAAATTAGTAATAATAGAGCACGAAGGTATGAAACCACAGCGCTAACAGGAGGGCCACACACTTTAACAATAAACTATGTAAAGGGAGCACAGAAGTGCTCTGGTGTTTATTGGCTGGTTAGGCCTTCACCAGATTATGAAGAGCCCTGAATGCCTTGCTAAGAAGTGTGGCCTTTGGGCCGGGCGTGGTGGATCACGCCTGTAATCCCAGCACTTTGGGAGGCTGAGGCGGGTGGACCACGAGGTCAAGAAATTGAGAAAACCCTGGCCAACATGGTGAAACCCCATCTGTACTAAAAATACAAAAGTTATCTGGGTGTGGTGGAGCGCGTCTGTAGTCCCAGCTACTGGGGAAGCTGAGGTGGGAGAATCGCTTGAATCCGGGAGGCGGCGGTTGCAGTGAACCGAGATTGCGCCACTGCACTCCAGCCTGACGACAGAGTAAGACTCCGTCTCCAAAAAAAATAGTCTAGCCTTTATCCTGAAGGCACTAAGGAACCAGTTTCAGGCAGTAAAAGGCTTATTCAGATTTTCAGGTGGGAATTACCACTTCAGCCCCTTTATGGAGGGAGACTAAGTGCGGGGGGCTAGGCTTCCCCTTGCAGGTAGAGGAATGACAAGCTTGCCAAGCAGGCAACCCAGCTGGACTCAGACCTGCTTTTTCCCAGCCTGCACAAGGAAGCGATCAGCTGCCCCGCCGGCCCCTGGCAGACGCAGAGGAGGGGTGTGGAGTAGGAGCCAGACGCCAGAAGACAGTAATGACAAGCGGGTTGGATAAACCTGACTCGCTCTGGACGCGGGGCGGCTGAACAGCAACCAGGAAGGGCAGCCGAGCACTTCCACCAGGCCCATGCGGGCCTAGAGACGGGCTACCCAGCACAACAGCACGTTTCGAGGCCAGTCCAGACTTGGACGCCGCTGACACAGAGCAGCCATCGCGGGGCCTGCTCTCCGACCCCGGAGGCCCTGGCGCACGGGGCAAGGGCCGAGGCTACGGGCTGACCAGGGGCAGGCCCCTGTGCGCCAGAAAGCGACCACGGCCACAGTTCGGCTGCCCCTCCCGCCCGTCGGGCCGTCGCCCTGGGCCGGGCCGCCTCACCTCGCGCGGGCGGCGGGCTCTTCGGCGTCTTGGCGGCTCTGCGGGCCATCTCCGGGCAGTGGCCGCGGCCGCCACCTCCATTCTCGGGCGTTAGCGTCTTGGCGTCATCACAGCGCGCGGCTGACGCCAAAACAAATCTACGGGGCGGGACGGGGGCGGATTCTCCCGAAGCCGGGCTACCCGGTTGGCGGATCTCCGAGTGTGGCCTGCCAATCAACCTCTTCGGGGCGGGGACGAGCACTCTCCTGAGGGGGTGGGTCTATTTGTCGTTCAAAGTAACTTGACCGCTGCCTGCGGGACCGATCGCTGATAGGAAGAGGAGGAATCAAGGGAAGTAGGGAGAAAAATATAAGTTTCTGATTGGGGGAAAGGAACTGTAGTGCGAGGTTGGGTAAACAATGCTTTCCAACAGAGGTTTCTGGAAGTGCTTCCGGAACTCCGCAAAGGATTGACTTAAATTTCATTAACAAAATCTATTTTTTAAAACGGCAATTAGAATAATTTTAGACACTCCATGTGTTGAATTTGGCCTCCATCAAAGAAGAGTTGTAGATGATTAACTTGTGAATTAGTGAAGTCAATCTTGGGCCAACTTCTGGACTCATGGTTGTTATTTTTTAATTTAATTTATATCCCGAGTCTGAAAAGCAAGCGAATTTTTTTAAGATTGTCACCATTCACAATGACCTCTATAGGATGAGAACTGGTTCACTTTACAATCAACCCAACTTGGAGGAGGAAAAATAGGTGCTGCAGACGGTAAGGATATTGTAACCTCCATCCTCTTCCCCATTTCAGTGGCTCATGTATTCAAATCTTTATTGAGTATGTACTTTGTACATGGAACTGTCTTTGATTGATTGTATAAGCTAATGTTATACTTTAAACATAAAAATAAATTAACATCAATAAAACATTGTCGTCAGCCCAGCACAGTGGCTCATGCCTATAATCCCAGCACTTTGGGAGGCCAAGGTGGGTGGATCACCTGAGGTCAGGAGTTCAAGAGCAGCCTGACCAACAAGGTGAAACCCCATCTCTACTAAAAATACAAAAATTAGAATTAGCCGGGTATGGTGGCAGGTGCCTGTAGTCCCAGCTACTCTGGAGGCTGAGACGAGAATAGCTTGAACCGGGGAGGCAGAGGCTGCAGTGAGCCCAGATCGCCACTGTACTCCAGCCTGGACGACAAGAGCAAAACTCTGCCTTAAAAAAGTTGTTTCCTAGGATCTTAGTGGTTAAAAAAAAAAAAAAAATTGTTTCCAAAAGTCTAATGTGATAATTAAGGGTATAGACTTTGGGGCCAAACATACCTGAGATCAAACCCCAGTTCTGACACTTCCACAGCTCTTCGACTTTAAGAAAGACATCCGCCTCATCAGCCTCTTTTTTTTTTTTGGCCAGGCTGGTCTTGAACTCCTGAGCTCAGGTGATCTGGTGGCCTCAGTCTCCCAAAGTGCTGGGATTACAGGCATGAGCCACTGCACCCAGCCTTTTTTTTTTTTTTTTTAAATAGAGACAGGGTGTTGCTCTGTCCTCCAGGCTGGAGATCAAAGCTCACTATAACCTCAAACTCCTAGGCTCAAGGGATCCTCCTGCCTCAGCCTCCCAAACAGCTGAGTCTACAGGCACACACCATCATGCCTTATTTATTTATTTTTTAAAAAGATGGGGTTTCACCATGATGGCCAGGCGGGTCTTGAACTCCTGACCTCAGGTGATCCACCCACCTCGGCCTCCCAAAGTGCTAGGATTACAGGCGTCAGCCACCGCGCCCGGCCTATTTTTTTATTTTTATTTATTTATTTATTTTTGAGACAGAGTCTTGCTTTGTCATCAGGCTAGAGTGCAGTGGCACGATCTCGGCTTACTGCAACCTCCATCTCACAAGTTCAAGCGATTCCACTGCCTCAGCCTCCTGAGTAGCTGGGACTACAGGCGGGAGCCACCATGCCCAGCTAATTTTTTGTATTTTGATAGAGACAGGGTTTCACCATGACCAGAATGGTCTCAATCTCCTGACCTTGTGATTCACTTGCCTCGGCCTCCCAAAGTGCTGGGATTACAGGCGTGAGCCACCGCGCCCGGCCCTATTTTTATTTTTTTGAGACAGAGTTTCACTCTTGTTGCCCAGGCTGGAGTGCAATGGTGCAATCTCAGCTCACCACAACCTCGACCTCCCAGATTCAGGTGATTGAGTAGCTGGGATTACAGGTATGCACCACCATGCCCAGGTAATTTTGTATTTTTAGTAGAGACAGTCTGACCATGTTGGTCAGACTGGTCTCAAACTCCTGACCTCAGGTAATCTGCCCACCTTAGCCTCCCGAAGTGCTGGGATTACAGGTGTGAGCTACTGTGCCCAGCCTGTTTATTTATTTAGACAGGGCCCCAAGTGATCCTCCTACCTTAGCCTCCCCAAGGTGCTGGGATTACAGGCATGGATCACTGCACGGGGCCCTAAGCCTCATTTTTCTTAGCTATATAATGAGGATGGCCCAGTGCTGGTAATCTCAACACTTTGGGAGGCTGAGGCAGGAGAATCGCTTGAGGCCAAGAGTTCAAGACCAGCCTGGGTGACATAATGAGACCCTGTGTGACATAATGAGACCCTGTCTCCGCAAAAATATAAAATAAAATTAGCTGGGCGTGGTGGCACACACCTACAGTCCTAGCTACACAAGGAGCTGAGGCTAGAGAATCACTTGAACCCAGGAGGTCAAGGCTGCAGTGAACCTGGATTGGGTTACTGCACCCCAGTCTGAGTGCAGAATGAGACTTTGTCTCAAAAAATTAAATAAAATATAAGGGGGGGACATAATCCTGACCTTAAAGAGTTGTCAAAGTTTGCCAAGCATGGTGGCTCACGCCTGTAATCCCAGCACTTTGGGAGGCCGAGGTGGGTGGATCACCTGAGGTCAGGAGTTCAAGACCAGCCTGGCCATCATGGTGAAACACCGTCTCTACTAAAAATATAAAAATGAGGGGCCGGGCGCGGTGGCTCATGCCTATAATCCCAGCACTTTAGGAGGCCAAGGCGGGTGGATCACGAGGTCAAGAGATCGAGACCACCCTGGCCAACATGGTGAAACACCGTCTCTACTAAAAATATAAAAATGAGGGGCCGGGCATGGTGGCTCATGCCTATAATCCCAGCACTTAGGAGGCCGAGGTGGGTGGATCACGAGGTCAAGAGATCGAGACCATACTGGTCAACAAGGTGAAACCCTGTCTCTACTAAAAATACAAAAAAATTAGCTGGGCATGGTGGCGCACGCCTGTAGTCCCAGCTACTCGGGAGGCTGAGGCAGGAGAATTGCTTGAACCTAGGAGGCGGAGGTTGCAGTGAGCCGAGATCGTGCCATTGTACTCCAGCCTGGTAACAGGAGTGAAACTCCATCTCAAAAAAAAAAAAAAAATACAAAAATTAGCTGGGCATGGTGGTGCATGCCTGTAGTCCCAGCTACTCTGGAGGCTGAGGCAGGAAAATTGCTTGAACCCAGGAGATGGAGGTTGCAGTGAGCCGAGATCGTGCCACTGCACTCCAGTCTGGTGCCTGGCGATGGAGCGAGACTCTGTCTCAAAAGAAAAAAAAAAGAAAGTTGTGAAGGTTAAAAGTAACGTGAATTCCAGGGTTGATGGCACTCAGAAATCCACACAACACTCCTATTTTACAGACATTCAGCTAATTAACAAGTATTTATTGAACCCTTACTATGTCCAGGTGCTGGTCTGGGCTCTGGAGAAGAGCAAGAGGGAGGCCCTGAGGTGAAAAGATATATGAATGGAGAGGGGACTGGGCCCAGGACATCCATCCCCCAGGCTCTCTCAGAACAATAAGCTACTCCTTGTCCACAGTGCTGCAAATGTGAGAAACACCATCACCATGATACTCTGGCCTGGGCAGCTGTGCCCAGGGCCCAGCTAGCTTGGCTATCAGCCCGCCCCTCTCCTCCAGCTCTAGGATAAAACACACAAAGCCCTTAAGCCCCTGGCCAGAGAGCAGATTCTTTCCCCCTTCCCTAAGCTCCCCTCTATTCCATGGAAGAGTAGGGACTTAGGGAGCAAAAACCAGGGGAAAAGTAGGTCACAGCAGGAGGATGGTAATCTCCCTGATGGTTGGCGAGAACAGCCAGGCCCCTGCTCCTGGCCACCCAATACCAGCTCTGGAAGACTTCTGGGGTATATAGCCCCAGCACCATCTTCCCTGCAGTATGCCCAGGGTGAAGGTGCCACCCAAAGATGACACACCTCCACACTGGGTCATTCTCAGTCCAAGCTCTTGCTGACTATAGCACTACTTGTGCTGGACTAGAGTTTTATCTTTCATTCCACACCCTCCCACAAGTGTACCCTTTATATCCAGCCCTAGACTGGATGCTAGAGACACAAGGAGGATTCTGACAAAAAGGACTTCCTGCCTTTGGGGAGTCCACAGTGGGGAATTCTGACCTATACCTAGACAATAACAAGCTAGTGCTATCAGTACTGAGGCAGAAGAGAATCCAGGAGCTGTGTAGACCTAGAGGACGCTTCTGATTCAGCTTATAGTCAGGGTTAAGGAATAGTTCCTGGAGGAGGTGACACTGCAAGCATGAGCCACAGTGCCTGGCTGAGATTTTCAATTTAGAAAATAAGGAATAAGCCCAAACATGGTAGCTCATGCCTGCAATCCCATCACTTTGGGAGGGCAAAGGGATGGGATCACCTGTGGTCAGGAGTTCGAGACCAGCCTGGCCAATATGGCAAAACCTGTCTCTACTAAAAATACAAAATTAGCCAGGCATGATGGCAGGCACCTGTAATCCCAGCTACTAGGGAGGCTGAGGCAGGAGAATTGCTTGAACCTGGGAGGTGGAGGTTGCAGTGAGCCAAGATCACGCCACTGCATTCCAGCCTGGCCAACAAGAATGAGACTCCATCTCAAAAAAAAAAAGAATAAAGTGGAGGGAGCGATAATAGAAGTCAATGAGGAGACTAAGGCAGTGTTGCTGAAATTGTGGGTGATGGTTTGGAATAGGATCCTGGCAGTGGTGGGAGAAGGCTGATCAGAAGAGGGCCCCACCCCCAGAAGGCCTCCTCCTTCCTCGGATTCTGCCTATGCTGATTTTGCTCTTCCTTTCCACCTGTATGAAGAGGGGCTCCTCACACACCACACACTCTCATTACATGGCTTCCAGAAAGCCTTCTGCGATTGTTTTGACTGCACACTGCCTACCTCTTCTCAAGGAACAAGCTTGTGGAGAGCACAGCCCAGAGGAACCCTTATGGTGACTCCAGTTTTTGCCACTTCAGGTCACATCAGGGGCTTGAATGTGGACTTCAACAGAGGCTCCCCACCTTCTAGAACAGGCCTCCCTTAGATAGACCAGAAACCCAGAGGAAGGGACTGAGCACATAGTCTGTGCTGTCCCTTGAAGGCTGAAGTGACAGACAGAGGGAGGAGGAGGTGAGATGGTCAGGAGCAGGAGGCTGGGGAGGGGGTAGAGCTGGGATCAAGGGTACTCCACCCCTCAGATCTGGCCCTCAGGGGCCAGGATAGAAGGGGTAGGCAGTGCTAGGAGTGCAGGGCTGAGACCCTACCCTCCCAACCCCAGCCAGCACAGTAAGGTAGAGGAAGACTATGCATTCTGGCAGATCTCCAGTCTCCACCGGAGGAGCTCTTGGGACCTGCACGAAATGGAAAGCTTTGGGCTGCCACTGGGAAATGAGTGTTTGTAAGAAGATTCAGTCCACTGTGGTGGCCCTCAGCCCCGCCCATCCCATCCAAGCTGAAGATCAGTTTCTGGGAGTCTCCAGCCCCAGCCAAGCAAGGTCGCAGCTGGGAGAAAGGAAGGAACTTAGTACAAATATAAATACCTTTAATGAAAAGCCCTGCTGTGCTCTGCAGAGCCTGGACAACCACCACCAGAGCAGGGCTGGAGGCCTGGGCACTGCTACCTGATCCGACAGGCTAGGACAGAAGCCCCAGGAGGTAGGCCAGGGCCAGAGCAGCCACCAACAGCAGGGGTGCAGGGGCCATGGGGAGTGCAGGCGCTTTTGCCCTCAGTGTCTCCCGGTTGGTTTCAGAGCCTGTGCCGCGCTCCTGAACACGCACTGGGGCGCCGCACAGTGTGTGCAAGTTATTCGGGTGAGGGGCCCGGCGAGCTTCTTGCTGTAGTGACTCCCACACTGCAGCTGCCTCCTCCGGACAGCCTGACAGGACCTGAGAGGCACAGGCATGGAAGTCATTCCAAGACCTGTTAAGGGAGTGGGATTAGGGGGATTAGGTGAGGCAAGGAGACTCTGGCTTGGGAAATAAAAGGTCAGTCCCCAATGGTGGCACAGGTTGGGCCACTGCCTTGCACCCGCCAGTACCTGCAGATGGTCTCCAGCTCGCCTCCGCGGCCCATGCTGTCCCCAAGGCGGATGAGACACTCGGCAAAGCCCTGGTATATTGTGTCACAGCGGTTTGGGCCTGCTGCAGCTGCTGCCAGGGGAGGTACAAGGACTAGAAGTGGGGCAGGGGTGGGGTGGGGGGTAGACCGGTAGATAGGATGAGCCAGGCCCATTCCCCAGCCCCCCGGGGCTTGTTTACCTGGGAGCACTCTGGGGATGTGACTCAGTGCGAAAAGGGTGCCCCAGGGAACTAAAGGGCAAGTCTGAGGATTACCTACCCAAGCCCTCTTCAAGGTTAGGAACTGGACTGGGATTTGTACAGGGGGAGGGGGTGCTGTGTCCCCCAAGTCAGCTCTTCCTCTGAGCTTCTGGGGCCCCAGGTGAGGTGAGAAGGGTCAATGTGAAGGAGTTAGGACAGGGTGGAGGGGAGGGGGATCCAGAGGACCAGGACCAGGAACAGGTGCATCTCTCTGCAGTTTAGACAAGCTTTGCTTGGCCCTGCGAACTCTCTCCAAAGATAGGTATTTTTTGGAGAGACAGGGCAGGATGAAGAGGTATTGGGATCCAGGCCAGACCCTCAGAAAGGTCTTAGGGATTCTAGGACTGGTCTATAAGTCCTGCCATTGGCATGGCTCCCTTTATCAGAAGAGGGGATGCAAATTTTGGAATCCTTCTCCCATAACTGGAGCTGTTTGTGCCTCTGACTTTCTGTCATGAAGTCACCAGCACACCTTCCTGAAGCCCCTGCAACTCTTCTCCACCCTGGCGCCCAGCCCAGCGTTCCCACACACCCTATACCTGGCCTGGCCTGGCTGGGCAAGAGGAAGTGTGGCCTGGGCCCTGGACACCCACACTTACCGAGGGGCAGCAACAGCAGCGGCCTCAGGGCATGGGGTGGTTGTTGGCAGCGGCGGCAGCAGCGGCAGGGGCAGCGGCGCATCATCCCTGGCTGAGAGCCTAGTGCAGGAGCTAGCTGCTAGGAGTACAGCCTATCCACCCAGCCCCCGGAGGAAGGGACGGTGATTGGATAGGAGCCGGGGGTGGGGCTCCAAAGCCAGCCGGCAGCTCCGCCTCCAATACCCAGATTGGTAAAGGAGCGAAGGGACCTCAGAGAGCAGAAATTCCCAGGGTCACAGGATGGTGCTTAGCAGGCCCCTGGACCCTAACCCCATAGAAGGAAGGAGAAGGTAAATCTGGGAAGACAGTTGGAGTAGATGAGTAGGTAACCCAGCCCTTTGGCTGGTTCGGCCTTATACAGAGCTTCATGGGAAAGAGAAGGACAGGGAAGAGAGGGCAGTTATGAGAGTCACACCAAAGACAGACCAAAAGCACACACATACTTCATTTTATTCCAAAAGCATTTAATTTAATTTCTCAATGTTTTTCAAAAACAAAAAGATCCAAATCAGAGGTAAAAAGGAACATGGAAAATTCCACTAAAGTGGTGTCATGATCTCGGGGTCATGCTCCAGGCATGGCAGAACCCAAGAAGGCTCAATACCTGCCCTGGGCCCAGCCTAAACCTGCTGACTACCACCCTGTAGACCACAGCCAGTGCTCCCTGCTCCCTGACCCCCAAACACCCCAGAGATGGGGGCCTGAGCAAGTAAAAGCCAGCCATGACTCTGCCTCAACCTAGGCCTGTTTGCTGGCCTTCAGTGCCATCCCACCCCTGGGCAAGGCAGGCTTAGCAGCTAAGGGAGAGACTAGGGGTCACAAGGCCATGCAGCATGAGGCTGAGACGCCGGGCTGCTTTGCCAAGTGAGTTGTGTGGCTCAGCCTGCAGGAACTGAAAAAGCTTTTGGCGCACCTGGGCCATAACAGAGCCCATGTGGTCCCGAGTGATGGGGTCACTGTGGTCCAGGTGCATCACGGCCTCTTCCAGGTAGCTGGGGAAAGAACAGGCTACGGGTAGGTGCCAGCAGATGGGAGCGCCCCCTGGTGGCACCGACACCCAGAGGGAACCCTTGGGGTGAGGACAGAGGGGATTGGTGAAGAAAATTAGGGAGGAGATTCAGGCAGAAGTGGGCGTCAGCTTCAAACTGCTCTCTCCCACTACCCTACTCCACAGCTCATCTCCCTGTCCCTGACTGCCCACACTTACCTGAGCTTGAGGTCAGTTCGAGTGCCAAGGTCAGATGCCAGCTGCTGGATGAGGGAAAGGAGCACAGGCTGGGAGAGCGGGCAGGGTGGCTGCCCAAAAACCTGGGCTGGGTCCATAGTTTCACACACATACAGCACTAGGCTCAGGTCAGCAGCTGTTAGGGCCTGGAGGAGAAAAAAGCAGCACCATTTACAGTGAACATTAGGATGTAATGTCTGCTTGTCTGAACTGTGTGGCCTGGGGGCAGATGACCACAGGGTGGGCTAGTGAGGGCTCCAGAAGGGCCAGAGAGAGCCCTATAGGGCCATGTAGTTACCCTAGGGGATCAAGAAATAGTTCCTGAGAAGGGTAGTTGTAAAGCAAGGTGGGCTAGGTGGGAAGAAAGGGGTCCAGGAAGAGGAAGCAGCAGGGACAATGGCCTGGAGGCCAAAGGGAACCAAGAACACTCTGCTGGGACCAGAAGGTACACAGCCTGGTGGGTGGAGTGGAATGTATGGTGTGTGGGCCTTGTCAAGAGACACATGACCTTTACCAGGGCCTAACACCTATCGTACCTGCTGGAAGGCCTGATTGAGGTGGCCCTGCTGCAGCAGCTGGAGGATATGGGCTTGCTGGGCCTGGCAGTCAAGGTGAGCAGAGGGGACAGGTGTGCCAGCAGCTGAACGCATGGCCTGCATGATGCTGGAGGTGACTGCGGCCTGCTGCTCCTTGAGTGCCACACTCACCTCACCCTTAACAATGCGTTGTACCTGTGCCAAAATGGACTCCTGCAAGCTGCAAAGATAAGTGAGTGAGGTGAAGTGGACAGGCAGCCCAATCTGGCCTTCCTCAAACCCACCACCCTGCCCACACACCTGCCCACAGCCACGTGCAGCTGGTGCTGCACCTCAGCCCGAACACTGCTGGCCACAGTGGCTGCCATCTGCTCGGTGGCACTCTGCAGTGTGCTGACCAGGCCCCGCAGCTGGGCCAGCACAGGCTCCCTGGCCTCCTGTTCCCGTGCCTTCCGGCTCTTCATGTGGCTTTCTAGCTGCTGCAAGTCTGAGGGGTGACCACAGGCAGTGTAAGAGGAACAGTAGGAAAGCAGAGGAGAGTCATTCCCACCTTGGGCCATATGACCCCACTCACATTCCTGTGTCCCCAACCGGAAGCTATCATTGATTTGCTGGAACATGGCTTGGCAGCTCTTCTCAAAGGCCGGCAGCACCACACTCTGGAAGGCTTCTCTGTAGGCAGCCTGCATCGGCCCCTGTAATGTGTCTGCAGCTGCTCGGGCAATAGCATCAGTCAAGTTCTGGAATTAGAGGGAGGGGCCAAATGGAAAGCCTGAGTGCAGCCTGGCCTGAGTAGGCCAGAACCACCACCTCCACCCACATCTTGGGCCCTATAGCACCTTGGACTTGAGCAGCTTAGAGATGTTCTCTTTCATGCTGCCCTCCACAGCTGTGAGCTTGGTGGCTACTGAGTTGCTCAGTTGGCCTGCCACAGGCTCCAGACTCCTTGAGACACCTGGGAGAGGGGAATAGAAGGTGGAGCCAGGAGAAACTTGACAGGTACCCCTACTCCCACCTGAACCACCCAAAGGGAGTCTGTTTGCAAAACTCACATGGAGGGACTGTCTTCTTGATCTCATCCCGTAAGCTGCGCTCCAGCCGCCCAGCTACAGCTGAAGACAGTGCCTGGGACAACTGTTGCGTCAGCTGCTCCTGCAGCTGCCCTCCCCGCTGCTGCCCCTCAGCCAGTGCTCGCTCTAGCCGCCGCTCTGCGCCATAGCTAAGGAACAGGCCTGGAACAGGTTGTATACTCCTTCCCAGGCCAAGAATGCTGCCCCCATCCCTATGCCATGTTGTGCTACCAGCCTCAAGGATACGCTCCTGCTCGTGCCGTGTCTCAAGGGCACGTTCTACATGGCCTGTGACGGTGTTCTGCAGACCTTCGAGTTGGGTACACAGACGCTGCAGCAGCTCTTCTTGGCTGTGCTGCAGCTCTGCCAGCTCTCTCTGCTGTTGCCAAATTAGCGCTGGCCAGTCCTCAGGGGGTTCTGCCACCTGCCAGTAGCACTGAGAGTTACATGATGCCTGCCTCACCCATCCCCACATACCAGTCCAGGGAATGACCCAGAGCCCTTCTCCATCCTCACAGGGTGAAACTCCCATGAGTACAAAGTGGGCTCATTCACTTACCTGGTGCTCTATGAGCCGGGATCCCATGGCCGCATCCCTGCCATAGGCAAGAAGCACCTCAGGCTACGTCAGGCAGCCTGGAGACTACCCTCCCCCATCCCTAGGACTCCTCCCTACCCATCATCCTTCTTGCTTTTCCTCTTGAGCTTGGGTGAGGCTCGAGGGGATCCCTTGGTCTTCCAGTCCTTGGCAGGCAGCCGTGGAGCAGGAACTTTGGTGCCAAAGCCTCCTGAAGCAGAGGCAAGGCTGGCCACCTCATCATCATGGTCACTATGGGAAGGGGAAGGAGAGGTAAGCCCCTGCCCACTTGCTGCCCACCACCCCATAAGGGCAGTGGCATAGGGCGGCATCCACCTTTGGTCAGCACTGGCATCCTGGATGTCACGCTGCAGCAGGTGATACGGTGGTCGGTGGAAGGCCAGGCTCTTGTGCTTTTCCTGAAGGCCATTCCTGGGGCTGGGAGACAGGCCGACTCAGCAGTGGATGATACTATCTGAAGCCCCTCCTAAAGC
The DNA here is from genome assembly GCA_963574635.1 of Cheracebus regulus. Lineage (NCBI taxonomy): Eukaryota > Metazoa > Chordata > Mammalia > Primates > Pitheciidae > Cheracebus > Cheracebus regulus. Next base: position 17,981 of record CAUYQU010031317.1, read on the forward strand.
CTCCTCCTAGCTAGCACACTTTTTTCCTCCCCAGCTCCTCACCTTTCTGCAAGAGTGCTGCAGGTCTCACGAGTAATGTCAGGTGCCGTGGGCCAAACCTGACCGTCAGGGGTCGAGGCCTCCTGAGTCAAGGCTGCCTCCAGGAGGGAGGGGGTGTTATGCCGATCTCCGTCCCCAGGGCCTCCATCAAGGCCAAGCTGGGGGCCGAGCTCGGGCCCTGGCCGTGGCCGTGGGGACAGTAGATGCAATGCTGAGGCGGCTGAAGCCATACTGTCTGGCTCAAGGCCCTCTGGTGCAGAGGAGCCAAAGCCACGGGACAGGGCCTCAGACGCAATCTCAGGGATGTCCTGGGACAGGGCAGTGGAAGCTGAGGAGATGACATCAGGGGAGCGGGTACGGCTGGGGGAGGCTTGGGGTAGCCCCAGGGGCTCCACTTCCTGCAGCTCCAAGGATAGTGCAGAGGCAGCAGTAGGCACCTAAGGTGGGCCAAAGATGGGGGCTTAAGTGACAGGTGAGGCAGGGATGGGGGACACAGAGACAAGGCACTAGTATTAGTAGTAATGAGAAACGGGGCAGCAGAGAAGTGGGGATACAGGTCAAAAATGGGGCCATAGCCTAGAAGAGGAAGTGGGGACAGGAAGGCTGAGGAGACACCTTCCAGGAAACATAGGAGGGTGAGATGACCTCAGGGAAACATGGACTACGTAGGGAAGAGCAGGACCAGCAGCAGGGGGCTGGGAGAAGCCCACCACCCACCTTTCCCGCTGCCACCCACCTGCTCCCCACACTTCACACACACCCATTCACATACCTGGCCTGGACCCTTGGAAGTCAGTTTGTCAGCTGGGGCCGGGAGCAGGCTGGGCAGGAGGCCACGTGGGCTTGCCTGCAGGCTGCCACTGCCGCTCATTGCCAGGCTGCCATCCAGCTGCAGCTTGGGGCTCAAGGTCAGCTCCTCAGGTGGCCTGGTGGGGGAAGACTGAGGTGTCAGCAGCCAGAGCTTGGCATCACCTATCACCAACACCTGCCATCCTCCATCTCTGACCCTTGCCTCACCTGGCCAAGGAGGGGTCCACAGCTGAGGTGCTGCTCATGGCAGACACAGCTGTAAGGGAGCTACTGCTACTGCTGCTGCTGCTGCTGCTGCTGCTACCACTGCTGCTGCTGCTGGGAGAGGCAGTGATCTGGGGAGATGCAGGGAATGAGAGCTGTGGCCTGTGGCTGGGGCATTCCCAGGTCCCCCTACCCTGGGACAGTACCTGCTGCAGAGAGGCGCTAGGTGTCATGAAGGCATCAGGTGTCATCAACTTGGGCTTGGTCTCACTACTCAGACTGAGGAAGTCGGCGGGTGCAGGCAGCTCCACGATTCGTCGGAGGTCAGGCTGGGAGCCGTGAGCGGCTGACCCCAGGCCCTCAGAGCCCAGTTCAGTCCGAGACTCTCCAAATGCTGCAGGGCAAGTTTCCACTTGAGTCAGATCTCAGACCCTGGTCAGTCCAACTTACCCTACCTCCCTCTCATGCCCTACTTACTAAAGTCCTCGTGGGCAGTGTGCGTGGGAAGCGGGGCCACTACATCAGGGTTCAGCTGTGGCTGGAAGCGAATCTGCACATCTTGCAGTGCCCTGCAGGAAGAAAAGGAGAATAGAGTGCTCCAAGGGCCAGGGTCAGTAGAGTGGAGACAGACACAGACAAGGCACTGGTGGGCCTCCCCAAACGCTCACTTAGTATGCACACAAAAGAGCTTGATGAGCACACCGGCCGCAGACTCCATGGCACCAGCTCCATGAGTACCATCTGAAAGAACAGTGTGGATGATTAAGCCCCTGGGCCTCTCTGTGCCTCCACAACCCCCTAGGATATAGACACATAGCTCTGACCCTGAGGCAGCTTACCAGCACCCAGGCTGTCATTCTCCTCCTCAGCGGGCAGCACCTCAGTGTGCCGCAGCCGGCAACGACTCACAACCTGGATACCGAAGCTTAGCACAGGGTGGGTGAGCAGGAACTCCGAGATGGAGCTGAAGTAGGCACGGCCCTCCTCCTGGTTCTGTAGCAGCTCCATCACATAGAGGACCTGCACAGGCAGCACGTTCCTAACTGAGCTCAGAGCCTAAGGGCTGCAGAGGTACACCCTGCCCTCCACCATCTGCTATAATCCCAGCTCTGCCCAGGGTACCCCAGGGTAGCCTACCTTCCGTTGCACATCACTGAGAATCAGATATTCTGCTGAGAGATCCAAGCAAACCTTGAGGCTAGGGGGCACACTCACTGAGCTAAAGATATCTGGGGAGAAGCTAGGGAGCCACAAAGCAGAGTGAATGAGGCTAAGAACTCCAGGAACCCATATTCCCAATCCTGCTGCCCCTGCCCAGTTCCCCAGCCTCCCAGCCCTTGCTAACCGAATAGTCTGCAGGCAGGTCCAGGACACTGTGCACCACATCTTCAGCTCCTGGTTCTGGTCAGCACCAGTAATAAGGAACCTCCAGAAAGGGACACTGCAAGACAACAAGGCACTGAGTGGCTGGCTGGGCCCCTGCTGAGAGCCATGGACCAGCCCACCACCCACTTGGCTGCCCACTCACTCACTCAGGGTCTTGTTTCTTATGGTTGTCACAGAACAGGAGGCAGGAGAGGGGCCGCCCATCATGAGGCTTCCACTCATGCAGACACCTATAGGTAGGCAGATGAGGGGCTTAAGTGAGCAGTCTGGTCTGCTACCTGAGGGGGATCCTGGTCCCTCAGGCCCTGCCTTACCTTGGCTCATCTTGCCCCTCAATGTAGATCTGCCAGAACTTGACATAGCCATCATGGCTCGCAGTAGCCAGCACAGTCCCATCAGGGGAGAGGGCTCCTTCACTGAGGCACTAGGAAGAACCCAAAAAGCTTTACTGACTAGAGGTGAGAACGGTAACGAGCTGGGCTGACTCATGGTTGGACTGGCATGCTTGTATGACTGACTGAATGAACAGGGTCCCTAGAGAAGGCCAGACCTGCAGGGTGCCTCTAGGTATGGAGAAAGCTGCACGGGCAAGAGCCACTTTGAGCTCAGAGTCCCCATGGGCAGAGTGCCAGCAAAGCTGCCTAGGCAGCTGTGGATATAGGGAACAGAGGATGGATATGAGGAAGAGGGGAGGGCAGGGGAGGCAGGCAGTCATAGGCTTACCGTGCTGTGACCTTTTATCACAATGAAGCCCTGCTTGATCTGGCTGACATCCACAGGCCAGGTGCTGTGGCTGGAGCGGAGCATGTCCAGGTCCCACACTTCAGCCTGGAAGGCACAGGGAGGTGAATGTGCAGCCCATGCCTACACTATGGCTTCTCTGGCGCCTCCTCACCATGCCAGCCCCCTCACCCGGTCTTCATGCAGCAGGGCCACTGTCGGGCTGCTCTCTTCACAGCAGTCCTCACTCTCCTCAGGGATGAAGGGGCACCAGATGATCCTGCGGAAGTGGTTCAGTGGCGTGCCCTCTGGCTGCCGGATATGGACCAAGATCTCTTCTCTGAGCAGGGTGTTAAGGGCTAGATAACTGAATGAAGAGGCATGACAGCCCCAGCTCCGCCCACCCTTCTTCAGTCCCACTACCCCACATCAAGGAATGGATACTGAATTTTGCCATTAACCAGAGCCAAGCGCCACACAAACAGGTTGCCTGCCTCATCCAGGCAGGCCAGCTGTGGAGAGTTGAGGTGTGCGAAAGCCAGATCAGCCACACTGCCTGTGAAGCCCTTGAGCAAGATCCGCTCTGAAGTGCTGACACTGATCACCCGCACCATGGCGGAGCCATTGTTGGCAGCTAGAATCAGGAGAGCAGCGCACCATGAGTGCATATCCAGGCTCAGGCAGCAGTAGAGAAACCCTGCCCCTGCCTGTCTCCCTGCCACCACAATAGTCTCAAGCTTGGTTTTCCCACCTAGCTCTGCAAGAGGCAGCATGGACAAACCTTCCATTGTACCCCTAAGGCCTGAGTGGCCTGATGTTGGAGCTGGCTCTATGGGACATCCAACAGAACATTCCCTCCTCCCCACTGTCCTTACTCACCCCGAATGGCATAGGCCAAGAAGGAGTTAGACACAGCAATCAGGTTGCCATAGTAGTACTTCTGCTCCCAGTCATACTTGGCGACAGGCTGAATTTTCACCTGAAAACCCAGGGTGAGAAAAGTCATGGAAGCTGAGGGCTGGGGTAACTTCCCCAGAACCTAGGTGGTCCCAAACATCCCTGGGGATGGGAGAGGACACAGGTGCAATCTGGCTACCCACTGTTACTTCCTGGAGCCAGACTCCCACAGAGGCTTGGCATCCAGCCCTGGTTTCCTGAAACTGGGAAACTGTCAGCGTGGTCCCCATAGGAACTGGCAGTATGAGGGAGACCGGAGAGGCTGGGTGTGCCCCCATATATTATATATGCCACAGCATCCTAGTACCTACCTTGTTGCTTCCCCGGGCCTTGCTTGAAATGCTAGAGTCACTGCTGGCCACAATCTCCACCTCCTTAGCCAAAATCCCAATGCAGGTAGAGCTATCATCTCCTGAGAGACAGCTGTGGGGAAGAGTGCAAAAACTTTGTCTCTTGTTCACCCAAAGCCTCCATGGGCAGGGTTGGAAGCAAAGACATAGCCAGCCTGGTGAAGGTATCTAGTCCAATGCTCAGCTTTGCCTGGTCCCTGGCTCCAGACCCATAGAACCCCTTGCTCAGCCCCTTCCTTGGGAATGAGCCTACTTTCATTCTAAACCAGATATCCAGGCCAAACTCCTGAGCTTGTCTTTGCCTCTCATCATAGTGCAAGCTCAAGCTCCAGCCCAGGTCATCTAGAGAGAGAGCAGCATGAGATGGCCCCACTCACCCATCTCATGCCTTTAGCCAGTAGACACCCGAAACATACCATCACCACCACTGTCGTCCCCTAGATACTCACATGACCTGCTTCTCTTGCAGGCTAATGGGTGGCATGGTCCGAAGACCAGTCTTGTTTGTTGAGGTACCATCACCTGAGCAGAGGGGGTCTGGGACCAGAAGCCCATTGAGGTCCCCGTTGTAGGCATTGGATGGCCGTGGGCTCTCTGCACTGGGGCCTGGGGACAGAGAAGGTCACTCTGATAAGGTTGCTCGACCTGCCCCTAAACCTCTCCTCTTGCAGTTTCCTTCCAGAACTATGAGGTGCTGTAGGAACACTCAACTGAGCAAAGCATGTCCACGAGGAGGGGGGCCCTGTATCCATCTCTCATTCCATAAATACTGATGTATGCAGGACCAAGGATGAGCATGAGGCTATTCTACCTGGGGGAGGGGTACAAGCCATCAAAGACCCTTTGAGGCCAGTTCATACTTAGGCCCGGGTCAGTAAAGAATAATTCTGTGGACTCTGAGTGAGGGCATAGCAAGGGTCAGGAAAGACTTCACAGAGCAGTTAGTGTGGCCAGAACACACAAACACAGCAAGGATGGAGGGAAAACAAAGCTGCAGAGGCCTCAGGTATGATGCTGTGGCACTTAGACTCTGCCTGTGGGCCATAAGAACCATAAAGAGTTTCAAAGGGGAAGGTGATGTGGTCAGTTCTGGCCAGTGGGATGATTATTCTAAGGTAGCATGCAGAATGGTTGAGAATCTGGGTGAAAGAGATCAAGGCCTCGACCAAGGTAGTGTCAGGGTTTGGAGAGAAGATGGACTCCTAAGGCATGTGAGGGGCTGCGCCATACAGAAATGGCTCAGAAGAAGCTACTTTGGGTAAGAAAAACTCAGGAGGTAGGGACATAAAGGAGCCGGACCAAAAGGGGAGAAACTATAGGGCAGAGTGTGGCGTCAGAAAAGACAGCATTTCAGTTCTTTGCAACTGGCTGAGTTTCAAACAGGCTCATAGGCTTAGACACCATTTCCAAAACCCTCAGGTGGCAGGAGCCTAGGGCTCCACATTCAGGAACATAGAAAGTTTCCAGTCTTTTAGTTTTTTTTTTTTTTTTCCCCGAGACAGAGTCTTGCTCTGTCACCCAGGCTGGAGTGCAGTGGTGCAATCTTGGCTCACTGTAACCTTCACCTCCTGGATTCAAGCAGTTCTCCTGAATCAGCATCCCGAGTAGCTGGGATTACAGCTTATATAATTTTTATATTTTTAGTAGAGACAAGGTTTTACCATGTTGGCCAGGCTAGTCTTGAACCCCTGGGCTCAAGCAACCCACCCACCTCAGCCTCCCAAAGTGCTGTGATTATAGGCATGAGGCCCTCAACAGTCTGAGTTTAGACCTGGTCCTCCAGTGAAAGGAGCCAAGAAAGAGCTCCTTGGCAAACAAGGGAATCAAATGCCAATTAATAAACAAAGGAGTTATAAGGAAAGCGTCCAGGCCACTTCATTCAGATCAGAGCCACTTTAGCTGCTCAGGGACAAGCTGACCACTCTCCCTTCCAAGAAGGCTACCATGAGGACAACCAAAAACAAGGCCCAGGCTGTACATGTTTGGCCATGCCAGGCTCTACCAAATCTCTGCGGAGTCTAGTCTGCAATTGCTGAGCAGCAGGAGAGGTCCACGCCCGACACATGAGTAAAGAAAGCACACACTCCAGGTGTGGGGCAAAGGGCCCAGTGGTCACAGGCAGCAGATGGATTTTCTGAGAGTAGACGTTAGTTGAATCCACCCTTGGTGAGCACCAGTGCCTTCCAGAAGCAGCCAGTCTGGGCCTCCCAGCAGGTGTAAGAACAAGATCTGAGGAAACATCAATTCTCCACTGCACACCCACACGACCATCACCAGCCACTTCAGAGATTCCCAAACCTGTCAGTAAACTAGTGTCTGCATACGTGCTATTTCCTCTTTGTAACAGGTGGCTTCTACATAGGTGACTTGAGTGCCTTTCCTGACACCCAAGCCCCTGTTCACATTACAATACCTAGCCCAGTCTCCCCTCTCAGACCTGCACTGTGCATTCATCAGCCTCCACCCTTTCCATGCCCATCACAGTATCAAGACACTCCTTTTTTTTTTTTTTTTTAATTTTTGTTTTATTTTCAAGACTTGGACTGCCTGAGACACTCCTTTCTTTCAATGACAACAGTATATTACCACCCTGTTAGCTCTCTGTGTCTTGGGGGGATCTTTGGGAGCAAGACTAGTTCTTAGGTATTACTAAGAGCTAAAGTGAAACATGAATAATGGAAACCAATTAGGGCTTGCAGATATTTGTACCCTAATTCAGTCAGGATGGTGCAGTCTGTGATTTGCCTTCATCCCAGAAAGGACATGGAACTGAGGCTGGACACCTTCCTCCTGGAAATCAGTTTCAGAACGGGAGGCCTGGAGTCTATTCCAGAGGGAAGGGCAAGTTATGGAGGAGGACTGGCGGCTCTTCAGCACCGCGATTAACCCTAGGCCCAGAATTCCATATACGGAGCCCAGACAAGGCCTCTGAACCATGGCGAAAGGGAAAACGCCAGGCCGGTCCCAGGAACACTAGAGACCTCGGGGCCAGGAAACCAGAGAGGCCCAGCGGATTCAGAGAATAGGCCTCACCTTCAACTGACATGCTGAAGGACGAGGCAGAATAGCCTGAGGACAGGATAGGGAGAGGTCACACCCAGGGGTCTGCGCCCTTCGAGGGGCGCAGTGAAGGAACTCCGACCTCCGTCCACCCTTACCCGCTAAGAGGATACAGAGCTGGTCCTAAAGGAGCTGTGGGCTCCAAGGGCGGTTCAGACCCTCGCCGCCCTTTTGTCAACTCGTCTGGGGCCCACCCCCGCAACCCTCGCTCACCGCCCGCCGGCCGGTCCAGCTTGAGGATGTCCCGCAGGTGCTGCGTGGCGTCCTCGATGTCGATGCTCGCGCAGGAGGCCATGGGCCCAGCGGCGGGCGCCCCGCCCTCACCGCGTTCGTTCCGCCGCCGCCGTGCACCACCCACCCTCGCCCAGCCGCGGCAAGGCGAGACAGCCGGACGCCGGTCGCCACACTCAGTCCACCCTCAGTTATCAAACCGCCGCCTGCGCAGCGTCCCTGAGCCCCGCCAACCCTACCAACCGCCTCCACTTCCGGCCCCCACACGCCGAGGCTCCCGGAACCTGCCAGGGCCAGAGAAGAAAGGTTCCGGGCTGGGGGCGGACGCCTAAACCCCTCCTGCAGCCCGTCCCCTTCGGCGGCCCCGCCCCTGTACCCGAGGGGTCAGGGAAGTTCCACAGGGCTGAGGTAAGCGTCCACGCATTGAGCCACCCAGAGTCGTACTCTACTCAGAAGCCGCCCCGTCCCTGCCCACTCTCAGAGCGTGGACTCTGATGGTCCTAGGATGGGGTCAACTCAGCCGCCCGTGCTAAGGTCCCTCAGACTCCCAGAATACGCTGAATTGGCAGGAGCCTCAGGTTCCCTTTGGGGAATGGGTCGTTATAACTCAAGGCCTGAGGCGACCCTCGAGGCCATAAAACCCAGGCATTGCAAGAGCAGGGGAGATGGTCCCACCACAACAATCAGTCATTGTTCCCTACTGTCCCCCAGCACCCCCTTATCCCACTGGTACCCTCAGGTTGGAAGAAAGAAACCACAGTTTACAAATTCCTCTTTATTGCAGACAGTTCAGGCACAGGTACATGGAAGAAGCTGTATTGCAGATTTTATACAGGGTGGTTTGAGGCAGCAGGTACCTACCTCTTCCCCACCCCCACTTCCCCAAATACACACCAGCCTAGAGATCATTCCCTGAAATCTCCTGAGTATGCTGTCCTCTCAAACAGCACACCATCCAGCCTTATGCCCAGTGTCACCAGGCAACCTTTGGGATCTGAGGAGGTCCTTAGCCTCCACCCATAGTGGAAGAGGGGAAGGGTATCCTTTTACAGGTCAGATTTAGCTGTAGTATTCCTACCAATCCTAAAACCCCTAACAGGGCACTGACCCAAATGCTGGGTTTGGTTCTAGCCTATGGTTGCTACATTGCCACTAGGTTTATACCATCCAGAGGTCTGTGGGCTGAAGGGCTAGATTTATACTGGGCAAGGCCTTTGTCCCCAAAACAGAAACAAAAACTGCCCTAATAGCTAAGACTTCCTGGGATTTGAAGATAGCATGAAGTCTGTATGCTGAGGAAGGAAATGAGAGGTCTGCAATGTCCTGCTGAGGTCTGAGGGTTGAGGACTCCTCCTAAAGCATGAGTCTCTCACACTCAGACTGCCTCCTTCCACAGCTCCTGACCTATACTCCAACCCAACTGGGCCTGGCTCTGTGGGCAGTGGAGGCTGGCTCTGCTGGGTACTGGCCTTTGCGTAATGATATCCAAAGCAGGTGGGACAGGAGCTGAGCTGCCCTCTGCCTGGCTTGGTGTATGTGGGGCAACCTGGATATGATCCTGATCCTCCTCTGGGGATATAGCAGGCCTCTCCCTTCATATTCCTGAGACCTCAGCCCAGAAGACCTCTCCAGCTTCAAGAGGATTCAAGATCATCTCTCCTGCTGCTAGAGCCCTGAACCTACACACAGCAGAAGTCACAGGAGGTATCAGAACTGACTGCACAGGCTTCAGTGCAAGAAGCTTCAGGCCAGACCTGAGCTCTCCCTGCCTGCTTTCCCAGGACCAGTTGCCCCGCGGGGTAGGAGGAACTACCCTGCAGGGCTTCTGGGAGGCTAGCTGGGAGTGCTGCCTCAGCAGTTTCTCCCTGCAACAGGTATTCAGAGTTGGGGCCGAAGTGGGAGGGTGAGACATGATAGACACAATGGGTCAGGGTAGCTTTTGATGCCCAGCCAACTAGTAAACTAATTAAAACAATTTAAACTGTTAAGAAAATTTTTGTGGTTTTATTGTATCATGAGGCATTGAAACATCTGAACAAATCAACGTCTGGGCGGTGAGGCAGCTGCTTTCTCCTTCACGTCTTTGGGTTACTAGAGCAACTTGTCAGTAGATTAAAAAAAAAAAAAGGACAACCTTTTGCATTACTTAAGTCTTTCCAAGGCATGCGCTGGTACAACACAAACTTC
>CAUYQU010031318.1:0-13799 GCA_963574635.1 Cheracebus regulus
GAATATTGGCCTGCCTTGCTAGGTTGGGGAAGTTTTCCTGGATAATATCCTGAAGAGTATTTTCCAGCTTGGATTCATTCTCTTCGTCACATTCAGGTACACCTATCAAACATAGATTAGGTCTTTTCACATAGTCCCATAATTCTTGGAGACTTTGTTCATTCCTTTTTACCCTTTTTTCTATAATCTTACCTTCTTGTTTTATTTCATTGAGTTGATCTTCGACCTCTGTTATCCTTTCTTCTGCTTGTTCAATTTGGCTGTTGAAACTTGTGCATGCTTCGTGAAATTCTTGTGTTTTTCAGCTCCATCAATTCACTTATATTCCTCTCTAAGTTGTCCATTCTCATTAGCATTTCGTTAAATCTTCTTTCAAGGTTCTTAGTTTCTTTGCATTGGGTTAGAACATGTTCTTTTAGGTCACAGAAGTTTCTTATTATCCACCTTCTGAAGCCTGATTCTGACAGATCATCACACTCATTATCCGTCAGGTCTTGTTCCCTTGCTAATGAGGAGGTGTGATCCCCTGTAGGAGGAGAGGCATTCTGATTTCGGGTGTTCTCAGCCTTTTTGCACTGGTTTCTTTCCATTTTTGTGGATTTATCCACCTGTCATCTTTGTAATTGCCGACTTTCAGATTGGGTCTCTGAGTGGATGTCTGGCTTGTTGGTGATGAAGTTTTTTCTGTTTCTTAGTTTTCCTTCAGTGGATGCCCCTTCCCCACAGAGCTGGGCCTTCCCGGGTTCAGCTGTGCTTGCTGTGAAACTCTCAGTCCTCAGTACTTCCAATTGCTCTTCTCCTTGTGGGAATGGGACCAGCCGAGCCCGACTAAACAGGCACCCAGTCCCGTATACTCTGCACCGAGAAGTGCTGCACCGGGGCGCCGGCAAAACAGCTGCACTGGCCAAAAGAGTCGCACTACCGACCCCTCTGCCGGGAATCTCCCAGTTTGTGGGCAACAAAAATTGTGGCATCCACTCACTCTCTGAGCTTTCACTGGGAGCTACAATCCTGAGCTGCTGCTACATGGCCATCTTGGATCTCTCTCATCCCCATCTTTCTAACAGGCCTCTGAGGCTCAGAGGGAGCCACAGTCCTTCCACCCCGCCCAGCAGGTACAGGGCAGGGCAGGGTGGAAGGACTCCGAGCTCCCTGGACACACCCTTGGTCCCCAGCCCTGGAGTCCCCTCCCCCTCCCTGCAGAATAGAGGTCCAGAGCCCAGTGCAGCCCAACTAACCAGTTCCTGGGACCATTCCCCAAGTCAGGAGGTACCGATTCCTAGGAGAATCTGCAGAATCTGTAGGGAATTAGGGGTCCTCATCAGAGCAAACTTCAGCTGCCCCTTAGGCCAGCTCTTACTTCTGGCAAGGGAGCAGGACCACAGGTCTGGGCCCACAGAGCCAGCTCCCTGGGGAGAATCTTTTTTTGTTTTTTTGTTTTTTGAGATAGGGTCTCACTCTGTTGCCCAGGCTGGAGTGCAGTGGAGCAGTCGTGGCTGACTGCAGCCTTCACCTCCCAGCCTCAAGGTCTCAAGTGATCTTCTTGCTTCAAAATAGCTGGGGACTACAGGTGTGCACCACCACCTCCAGCTATTTTTAAATTTTTTTGTAGAGATGGAGTTTGGCCATCATTGTCCAAGCTGGTCTCAAATTCCTGGGCTCAAGTGATCCTCCTGCCTTGGTCTCTCAAAGCGCTGGGATTATAGGTGTGAGCCACCGCGCCCAGCCATTTTTTTTTTCCTTTGAGCCTCAAGAACATCTTGATGCCTTTCCAGGAAACCTGCACAGGGTCTCCCTGTCCTCTGGGCAGCAGTGATGGGCTCCATCCTTGTCCTGGGCAATGGGGGAGCCATGGATAAGGGGGTCATCACATTCAGGCTGGGGAGGGGGGACCCATTTTAGCCACAAAAGTGGATCCCTGTAAGAGAGAGGCGGGAAGGTCAGAGCGAGAGAGGAGCCAGAAGATGCTGCATGTCTGGCTTTGAAGAAGGAGGATGAGGCCACAAGCCCAGGAAGGCAGGCGGCCTCTAGAAGATGGAAGTGCAAGGAAATGGATTTCCCTAAGGCCTCTGGAAACAACATGGCCCCACTGACATCTTGACTCTTACTCCAGGCTGTAAGAGGAAATAAATGTGTGCTGTTTAAGCCACTGCCTTTATGATCAGCTGATATGGCAGCAAGAGGAAGTGGGTGCAGGGCTTGCTCCAGCTCTCCTCCCACTTCCCAGCCAGGTCTGATGCTCCGGAAAGAAAACAGATGCTCTGCATGGCCCTGCTTTGTAAATGATTAAAGGGCTGAAGGGTGGCGGGGGGAGCTTCTTAAGGTCACCAGGTCACACAGAGCCCATGTCTGGGACTTTCCATCTGTGATTTCCCCAGGAAATGAAACCTGCCTGTTGGCTGGGTGTGGCCTACAGGGTGAGCAGGAGGCTCAGGATTCCAAATGAGAGGGAAATGTCCTGAGCGTGTTGCTGGGTCTCTCTGGGTCGGGCTTTCTCTGCCACTGTCCCTCTTCACCAGGAGGTCTCAGAGCCCAGCGGTCACAAGCTCAGGCTGGACTCCAGCTGCCCTGGGTACCACGTCTCAGCTCTGCAGAGTTGTCATTTGTGTGACTTGGGTGAGTCCCTCCACCTCTCCCAGTCTCAGTTTCCTCCTCTGTAAAACGCAGATAATGGGATAAGCTTACCTGTAGGACCCAATGGGATGCCATGTTTGTGAAGAGCTCAGCGCAGGGCTGGGCACTCAGGGGCACCCTGAGTGCATACCTGTGGGTTTCCGGGTGTGCAAGTATGCATGTATGCAGGCGTGCTTGTATACAGGTATGTGTGGACAGGTATGGACTGCAGACCTGTGTGTACAAGAAGGCACATGAGGTATGTGTGCACAGGTGTACATGCAGCTGGATGAGCATCCTGAAATTCACCTTTGCCATGTCACTCTCCTGCTCAGAGCCTCCCATTGCTCTGGGGAGAAGTTGAAATCTTTACCATAGCCAACACGACCCTGCCCAGCCTGGCACCTGACAGCCTCTCAGTCTCATCCCCTCAACTCTCCAGGTTGTACCATGTGCCCTAGGCCTGCCATCCTCCTATCTGTTCCTTAAGTGGGCCATGGTCCATGGCAGTCCAGGCCTTTACCCATTGCTGTTCCTTCTGGAACACTTGTCCTCAGTCTTCCTCCCTGACTAGTTCTAACTCAGTCTTTGAGTCTATCACCTCCTCCAGGTAGCCTTCCCTGACTACTAGCTGACTGGCGTTATTGCCCCTCCCCTTTGGCCCCATGACACCTCCATTCCCCTCTTGCTCCCCTGGTCTCAGCAGTAACCACATCTACAATAATCACTCATGACATCTTTGTTCACTCTGAGGCCATGTGCCCCCCTCCCCAGTGCCCAGCCTGGGGCCTAGTCCAGAGTAGAGGCTCAGAACACTTTTGTTGAATGAATGACTGAAGGAACAAATGAATGGATAAATGCGCATATCTGGATGCATGAGCAAGGAGGCCGTCAGTGCAGAACGGGTCTGCGGCACGTGTGTGCGAAGGTGATATGGGGGGACACATGGTTTGGCCAAGACTGTGCCTTGGAGAGGGGCTGGGGAAAGGGGGACGGACAGAGTGCCGCCTCCCCATCCAGACCCCTCTCCCTTGTGCAGACCCTGGACTTACGGACGTTACCTTGCAGTGCGGGGAGAGGGAGGATAGAGCGAGGGTGAGAGGAGAGGTGGACCCGGCAGTGCCCATACATTCTGCTTCATCTTCCCTTCCTGACTGCTCTGTGACTTCCATCTGCCCAGCCTGGGCCCTTCTGTTGGGTGGGGAAGAGTCAGAACCTCCCAGTGTCACCAGCACAGTGGCCCTTTGGTGTCCCCAGCCCCCATCCCCTTAGCTCATGCCTGGGCCCCTGGTCAGGCCAGAAGGAGGTCAGAGCAGAGGCTCTGGGGGAAAGAGGGGTCGAGGGCCTGGCCTGGCCCTGGAGCCCAGATGGCGAGCCCTGCTCCTGGCTCATGCCTGGGGTGAGGCAGCCCATGGCTGTGTGGCCTGGAGCAGGTCGCTTCCCCTCCCTGACCCTAATCTTGTCATCTGTAAAATGGCATAGCAACCCTTCTGAGCAGCCTTGCAGCACTTAACAAGCTCCTGCTTACAGAAGTCTCGACACAATGTCTGGCGCTGGAAAATGCACAGTAAGTAGAATTTTGTCATCATTACCATCTCCTTCCTCTCTCCTGCCTTCTTCCTGCCTTTCTTTCTCTCCTCCTTCCTACACTCAGACCATGCAGTTTGTGCCCAGCGCACCCCTAGTAGGGCAGAACAGATCTCTCACGCCTCTTTATATCCCCCGCCCCCGGCACAGTGCCTGGAACCTAGTAGGTGCTCAATAAATGTTAGGGCCAGGCATGGTGGCTCACACCTGTAAATCCCAACACTTTGGGAGGCTGAGGCGGGAGGATCACTTGAGCTCAGGAGGTAGAGATTGTAGTGGGCTGAGATCTTGCCACTGCACTCCAGCCTGGATGACAGAGTGAGACCTTGTTCAAAAATAATAAATAAATAATAAATATTTGTGGAATGAATTCTTTTTGCCCACTGAGGGCAAAGCACTTCCTCTGTCTGGTCTCTGGTTTCCTCATCTTAAAACATCTCCATAAATCAGGAGGCTTCAACGTCTCTCTAGTTTTGAAATAGAGACTGAATGTTATTGTCACTGCTGTGCTGGAGGCTTTGTTTTTTTGTTTTGCTTTTTTTTTGAGACAGAGTCTTGCTCTTGTTGCCCAGGCTGGAGTGCAATGGGAAGCTCTAGGCTCACTGCAACCTCCGCCCCCCGGGTTCAAGCGATTCTCCTGCCTCAGCCTCCCAAGTAGCTGAGATTACAAGCACGCACCACCACGCCCGGCTAATTATGTATTTTTAATAGAGATGGGGATTCTCCATGTTGGCCAGGCTGGTCTCAAACTCCCGACCTCAGGTGATCCACCTGCCTCAGCCTCCCAAAGTGCTGAGATTACAGGCATGACACTGTGCCTGGCTTTTTAAAATACATATATATTCGTACCAACTAATACATCCCTCAGGCCTCTTGCCCGTGCGCTGGACCCGCCTCTAGATTTTCTGCTGGCCTTGGTGCTGTGACTCCTATTCTCCATCACGCAACAGCCCATGTGGGGGCTTCCGAGCACAAAGTGGTGCTGGATGGAGGCAAGCGTCTTCATCATGGCCTCAGAGCCCTGCATGGCCCAGCCCTTGGGAGCCTTTCCAGCTTCATCTGGAAGACTCACCTCCCTGCAAGTCACTGGGCTCCACCCCGCAGATCCTCTCTGCCACTTTACTTCCTGGGTCCCTCCCTGCACAGGCCCTTTGCACGTGCTGTTCCCCTCAAGCTGCAATGCTGTTCCCTTTTCCTTCACCCAGGCAAATGCCACTCATTCTCCAGATCTAGGCCCTGGTGCCAATCCCTCTAGGAAGCCTTCCCCAGCCTCCCCCTAGACTGGCTGGAATCACCCGTTCTTGACTGCCTAAGCCTCTCCTGGCGTCTGTCACAGGCAGGAAGTGACATCCGCTTGTGAAGAACTGCACGTATTTATTTCCTGGACTGGACATGCGCTCGGGCCTGGCTGGGCTCCCTGAACCACTGCCCTAGCCGGCAAGGAGCCTGGCCCATGACACATGCCGTGGCCCGCGTCCCCTCCCCACGCGGTGGGGGTCTCTGGCGGTCTCTGCTGGACGTCTGGAGGCCTGAGAATTCAAGCAGGTGCATGGGAAACCCCACTGCACAGCAGCCCCCACCCCACACTGCGGCTGCTCGCAGGGAGGACCTGCGTTCCCTCCACTTGAAGGAATCAGTCCCGTCTCTAAGTTTAGCCACTCCTGGAGACGGCTGGCCCCTAGTCCCAGCCCCGTGGCCAGCCCCAAGACCAGCCCCGAGCCCCAGCCCTGAGTCCCGGCCCGAGCCCAGCCCCGAGCCCCAGCCCCGAGTCCCGGCCCGAGCCCCGGCCCCACCACGCCCTGCAGCGCCTCCTTGGGCAGTGCCCGTCCCCGCTCCAGGCCTCGGTGCTGCTCAGGTAGAGGGCCAGCGTCAGGCGGGGAGTGGAGGTCACCGAGGGGAGCCCCCAAAGCCGCTGTGCGGTGCTTCACAGCAGACATTTAGGATGGCGGGAGGGAGAACCTCGGGTGGCTGTGGGAAAGGAGTGAACACCGAGTGTATGTGTGTGAGGAGTGTGTGTATGAGCAGTGTGTGAGGTGTGTGTGTGGAGTATGTGTGAGGAGTGTATGTGTGAGGAGTGTGTGAGCAGTGTGTGTGTGTGAGCAGTGTGTGAGGTGTGTGTGTGGAGTATGTGTGTGAGGAGTGTGTGTGAGGAGTGTGCGTGTGAGCAGTGTGTGAGGAGAGTGTGTGAGGAGTGTGGGTGAGGAGTGTGTGAGCAGTATGTGAGATGTGTGTGTTGGAGTGTGTGAGGAATGTGTGTGGTGTGTGAGGTGTGTGTGGGGAGTGTGTGAGGAGTGTGAGGCGTGTTAGGAGTGTGTGTGAGGTGTGTGTGAGGAGTGTGAGGAATGTGTTGAGGAGTGTGTGAGGAGTGTGTGTGAGGAGTGTGTATGAGATGTATGAGGAATGTGTAAGGAGTGAGCATGTGAGGAGTGTATGTGAAGAGTGTGTGTGGCGTGTGTGTGTGAGGACTGTGTGAGGAGTGTGTGTGAGGAGTTTGAGTGTGTGTGAGGAGTGTGTGTGTGGTGAGTGAGGAGTGGGTGTCTGAAGTGTGTGTGTGAGGAGTGTATGTGGAGTGTGTATATGAGGAGTGTGTGAGTGAGGAGTGTGTGAGGAGTGAGGATTTTGTGAGGTGTGTGTGTGGAGTGTGTGTGAGGAGTGTATGGAGTGTGTATGTGAAAAGTCTGTGTTAGGAGTATGTGAGTGTGAGGAGTGTGCATGAGGTGTGAATGAGGAGTGTGTGGAGGAAGTGTGAGGAGTGTGTGTGGGTGAGTGTGCACGTGTGTGAGTGCAAGTGTGTGTGTGTGTGTGTGTATGCGCATGTGCAGCTGGCTGAAGAGCCTTGAGTGGCGGGCGGGAAGGGAGGAGCTGGAGAAAGGCAGGCCTGCGGCAGCACTGAAGCCCCAGGCTCAGGGGCGGGGGCTCCGAGATTTGTGGAGCGGCCTCCAACAAGGCGGAGGAAGGAGAGGGGGCCTGGAAGGAGGGAGAAGCCGCCAAACGCAGGGGAATTCCGGACCTGAGTGTCTGAAAACCCGCTTCTCTCCCTGGCGGCCCCACCAGGCGTCCAGGACTTGTGCCCTGCTGCTCAAAGACTCCAGTTTGAATGCGGGCTCTGCCTCTTACTAGCTGTGGGACCCTGGGTGAATCCTTTGCCTCTCAGAGCCTCGGTTTCTTGGCTTGTAAAATGGAGATAACAGAACGTACCTGTGGATTCATTTCCCAGGGCAAAGTGCCATGGACAAGGTGCCCTAAACAACAGACACTGATCTGCTCACAGTTCTGGTGGCCAGAGCTGGAGATCAAAGCATCGCAGATCTGGTGTCTCCTGAAACCTCTCTCTTGGCTTGCAGACGTCGCCCTCTCCCTGTGTCTTCACATGGAATGTGTCTGTGTCCTGATCCCCTCTTCTCATAAGGACATCAGCTATGTGGGACTGGGGTGCAACCCTAATGACCTCATTTTAACTTAATGACCTCTTTAAACCCTTACTTAGGCTGTTTGGGCTGCTAAAACGAAATACCACACACTGGGCAGCCTATAAACAACAGAAATATATTGCTCACAGTTCTGGAGACTGGGAAGTCCAAGATCAAGGCGCCAACAGATGGTACCTGGGGAGGGCTGTTTCACTTCCTGGTTCCTGTGTCCTCACATGGCGGAAGGGGTAAGCAAGCTCCCTGGAGCCTCTTTTTTTTTTTTTTTTTTTTTTTTTAGACAGAGTCTTACTCTTTCGCCAGGCTGGAGTGCAGTGGCGCAATCTCAGCTCACTGCAACCTCCAACCCCCTGGTTCAAGCAATTCTCCTGCCTCAGCCTCCCAAGTAGCTGAGATTACAGGCACATACCACCATGCCCAGCTAATTTTTAGTAGAGACAGGGTTTCACCATGTTGGCCAGCATGGTCTCGATCTGTTGACCTGGTGATCCGCCCACCTCGCCTCCCAAAGTGCTGGGATTACAGTTGTGAGCCACCTCACCTGGCCCCGGGAGCCTCTTTAATAAGGGCATTGATATGGTTTGGCTATTTGTCCCACCAAAATCTCATGTTGAATTGTAATCCCTGGCCGGGCATGGTGGCACACGCCTGTAATTCCAGCACTTTGGGAGGCTGAGGCGGGTGGATCACCTGAGGTCAGGAGTTCAAAACCAGCCTGACTAACATAGTAAAACCATGTCTCTACTAAAAATACAAAAAATTAGCCAGTCATGGTGGCAGGCACCTGTAATCCCAGCTACTTGGGAGGCTGAGGCAGGAGAATCGTTTGAACCCGGGAGGTGGAGGTTGCAGTGAGCCGAGATTGCGCCACTGCACTCCAGCCTAGGTGACAGAGCAAGAGTTTGTTAAAAAAAAAAAAAAAAAAAGCAAGCCAATGCAAACATGCATTGTTGAGTTCACCGTTATGGAAGCCTGGCTGCCAGATCCCCAGATCATCAGAGCTGCCTTACAAAATGCATCTCAGAAGCATCTGTCCAGGGAAGAAAAGAGGATGCATGGGTTCCAGGGGTCTGCTGCTTTTGAGGAAGCGCTGGCCTGTAGGGTGTTATGCCTTTGTACTTACAGTTGAGAGTGTGTAACTGCTGAGTGGGTTACTGGGGAGCGGGGGAGGCGGGGGCAGGTCCCACACTGTGGCATCAGCGAAGTCCCAGGCTGAAAGCGAGAGGCAAGCGCAGGGACCTAGGGCAAGCCATTGTCAGCTTCCAGCTGCGTGGAGCTTGTCACAGCCTGCAAGGTCTGTTTACTGCAGCTGGGCCTGCATTAGGAGGCGCAGCCGAGAGGTCCGAAGCCAAGAGGTCAGGCGAGGCGCTCAACACGGTCCGCCCCGCCCCGGCAGCACTCAGCCCCACCCTGCCCCCGCTGCGTCCCCCCACCCCCGTCAGAGTCCCCTTTGAGGGGCTGGCATCTGCAGTACCTGCAAACACTTCATGCTAGAGGGTCACCGAGAAGAGCTTAGAACACACCCTGAGTGGGAACCCCTTTCTTTGCATGTTAGTCCTGGATCCTGGCACAAAGGTCCCAGTGTGGCAGAGGCGGTCACAGGTTTGTGTTCAGTGGGACCCACGCTGTAACCAGGGAGCCCCCCCTACTTCCTTTCTCCCCTGCCCCCTCTCCCCTCTCCCTTGTCCCAGATAGCTGGGGCCTCTTTTTTTTTTTCTTTGAGCCAGAATCTTGCTTTGTCGCCCAGGCTGGAGTGCGGTGGTGCCATCTTGGCTCACCGCAACCTCTGCCTCCTGGGTTCAAGCGATTCTCCTGCCTCAGCCTCCCGAGTAGCTGAGACTACAGGTGCCTGCCACCATGCCCAGCTAATTTTTGTATTTTTAGTAGAGACGGGGTTTCATCATGTTGGCCAGGCTGGTCTCGAACTCCTGACCTCGTGATCTGCCCGCCTCAGCCTCCCAAAGTTCTGGGATTACAGGTGTGAGCCACCACACCCAGCCTAACTGGGGCCTCTTATCTGACAAAGCTAAAGTTGCAGGGACAAGAAGCACAAATCCACAAGGAGGACACTGGGCTATGGGGGACAATCCTATTTCTACAGCTTGTCTCTAGACCATGTGTTCCAGCTCCTAGGGACACAGCAGCTGTGCCTGGCTGTTGTCTCTGTGCTCGGGGGTGTCGCACAGGCTGGCTGCCCCTATGTTCCATCAGGGCCATGGGTCCAGGGTGAGACCGCTGGGCACCGAGCTCATGCCCCCACTGTGATCCTCCCTCGCCGTAAAATGTGGTCCTTGGTCCCAGGCCTAGGTGGACAGGATCCCAATCTCCAGATGGGGCATTCCGAGCTGCATTCTGGGTGCAGTGGTGGCATGGAGAGCTGTCCAGTGACACAGAACTACTGCCACAGCTGGACTCTGAGCTGAGGATGAGAAGAACCAGGGTTATGGAAGAGGGGGTGCTGCTTGCCAGGCTCAGTGTGCACCTACAGAGAGGGCTCTGCACAGGATCTGGCACCGTGGGTCTACCGAATCACCACTATGCCCATTTTACAGATGGGAAGGCTGAAGCTCCGGGGAGGAGGCAGCTTGCCCAGGGCCTCAGTGCTAGCGGGCAGCAGAGCCGGGCTGGGGACCAGCCTTAAAAAACCTGTGCTCGTAGCTGTGAGGCTGCCCTCCCTGCCTCACTGCTGACCCAGTGAGTGCTCGTCTCTACAAAAGGAGACTCATTCTGTGCCTGCGCTGGCCCAGGGAACACCAAGGAGGCCAAGGTCACCCGCATAGCCTTCTGCGGCAGCTGCTTCTCTGACCGACAGAGGCCTTTCTGAGATGGCTGGTGCACAAAACCACTAACTGACGGGCAGGACAAGGGACTCTGAGCACCCTTAGTCCCTACCACACATCCCGGTTTCTTTCTTTTTTGAGACAGAGTCTCGCTTTGTCACCCAGGCTAGAGTGTAGTGGCAAGATCTTGTCTCACTGCAACCTCTGCCTCCTGGGTTCAAGCGATTCTCCTGCCTCAGCCTCCCGAGTAGCTGGGACTACAGGTGTGTGCCACCATGCCTGGCCAATTTTTGTATTTTTAGTAGACACAGGATTTCACCATGTTGGTCAGGCTGGTCTCAAACTCCTGACCTCATGTCCACCGTCTCAGCCTCCCAAAGAGCTGGGATTACAGGCGTGAGCTACTGCGCCCGGCTCCCACGTCCCAGTTTCTATCCAGTATCCTGAAGTTTCTCCCAACGGGCACTCCTTCCCCTCCAGCTCAGACAAGCGGGCGGGGCTCTGGGGCCGGCAGACCTGAACTCTGCCCTCTTCCCCTCCTGGCTATGGGACCCTGGGTGAGTCTTGGTCTCTGTTTCGGCATCTCACTTCGTGGGGACTGAATGAAATGCAGGGGTGAGGCCCCCGGCCCAGAGCTGCTGTTAACCCAGGACCCTCCTCTCTCAGGAAGGACACAGAGTCCACTAATGACCATGGGTCCACAAGGCACAGGGAAGGCCAGGGGCCTGCCTTGGTCACCAGCGGGCTGGCATCCAGTCCTGACTCCCAGTCCGGTCCTCCCGTGACCATACCCTAAAAGAAAATGAAGGCAGAGAGTGTGATTTGTGGGGAGAGGAAGAGGATGAGGAAGAGGGGACCCTGTGCCCACTCCCCTCCATAGAGCCTCACACATAGTTGGTGTTCACTGACTCTTTGCTGAATGATGAATGATGTTAGGAGGTTGGAGAGATGGGGCCACGGGCGGGTGAGCCAGAGCTGTGTGCCGTTCTGGATCCCAGCCCTCCGAATCCTGCGGGTCCTTCCCGCTAACCTCATTTGCTTTCTAGCAGTCGCCTTCATTTTCTGCTGAGTCACTACTCTCAACCCAGACGTGGGGCTGGGTGTGCCAGGAATTTGGAGGGAAGAAAGAGCAACAGAACCTCAGCACGGCCCCACCAGCTCCATTTTTAAGATGAAGAAACCGAGGCAGGCGAGAGTCGGGAGGTTTGCTCAGCCCTGGAACACCCCACTTTCCCAGCAGCCGTGGGCCGCCACCCCAGCCCCGCTTACCCACCTCCATGGGGGAGCCTCTGTCATTCTGGTAGCTGCAGGTCGGGGACTGAGGAACAGGACGCACTCCCCAGGCAGGGCCCTTCGAGTCATGCTGAGTCCTGTAGAAGCCCCAGCACCACCCATGGAGCTCCAGGAAGCTCTAGCTGGCCTCTGGGAGGCACACTGGGGCTCCTGGCCCCTCTAAACAGAGAAGGGTGCTCCCGCTCCCCAGAGCCACTTTCCTCCTTTCCTCTCTGGCCCCCTTGCCCTTCTCTGTGCCTGGTGGCAGGACCTAGGAGCCAATCTCTGTCCCCCATACGTACTGTGGCCTTGGGCAAGTCTCTGCCCTTCTCTGGGCCTCAGTGGTCCAGCTGGGGCCAGGCCAGCAACCCAAGTTTCTCTTGACCTGACCCCCACCAGGACACTGTGGCCATTGGAGCTCTGACCATACCCCTTTTCCCCGGCACTCTCCCGCCCCCACCCCCCATCTCTCGCTCTCTGGCCTCTTGTGGACTCTCCCAGAGGGAGACTGTCCCACTCCACCTCCTGGCTTCTTCCTCTTGCTCTCCCTCCTACTGCCCACCCTCCTTGGAGAATGCCAAGTCTGCAGGTTTCCCACGACCTTGAACAACTGGCAGCTTGGGAGTGAGCAGCTCCGCGCTTTGCAAGGAGGGCCTGGGGCGAGGCCCACCTGGGATCCTGGGGCTGCCTTTGCACCCCATGCCCTGTCCTGCCCACCTTGCTTCATTTTTCTCCACGGCATGTGCCATCGTCTCACTGCTGACCTGGGTATTATATGTCCATGGCCTCAGTAGAATGTCACTTCCACAAGAGTAGGTTTTTTTGTTTTGTTTTGTATTGTTTTGTTTTGAGACGGAGTCTCGCTCTGTCACCAGGCTGGAGTGCAGTGTGGTGTGATCTCAGCTCACTGCAACCTCTGCCTCCTGGGTTCAAGCGATTCTGCTGCTGCAGCCTCCCAATTAGCTGGGATTACAGGCGCACACCACCACGGCCAGCTAATTCTTGTGTTTTTAGTAGAGATGGGGTTTCACGTGTTGGCCAGAATGGTCTCGATCTCTTGACTTCATGAACTGCCTGCCTCAGCCTCCCAAAGTGCTGGGATTATAGGTGTGAGCCACCATGCCGGCCAAGGGTAGGGGTTTTGTGGGCTGTGGTCATTGCTTGGTCCCCACCCCCATGGCCTAGAACAGTGCTTGGCCCACAGGGTCCTCCATGAGTGCTGAGGAAGGAGTTCCTTGAAGTCCCGTGTGGGGAGCACTTCCTTGCAGCCACCTCACCGCCCCTGATCCACCACCTGCCTGCCCAGGATATGTCAGGCCCCTTTTGGAAGATGGGGAAACTGAGGCCCAGAGAGGAAGAGAGGAGAAGGAACGGATTCAAGGTCACACAGTGGTTCCTGGTGGAGTCCAGAGTGGAACTCATGTGTCCAGGCCGCCAAGCCTGACAGCCCTTCGTCCCACCAGCCAGTCCACCTCCCCAGCAGCTAAGAGGAGCTGGGACAGTCCCGCCCGCATCCCAGGGACCCGCACCCCAGGTCCCTGAGGCCTTCAGCCACTCCCCTGTGGTAGAGTGGAGAAACTGAGGCACCCCGACTCCGGATTCCCGGCAAACCTCCCTCCCCAACCCGCACCCGCGCGCCCCGCCCCCCGGGCCCTGCCCTCCCTCTCCGGCCCCGCGCAGTCCCCGGCCCTTGGCAGAGCTCAGCCCTCGCCCACCCAGAGCCGGGGAGGGAGAGAAAAATGAGTTTTCCTGCCGCCCGGTGGCGGTGTCAATTGATCGCGCGCGGGCGGGGCTGCGCGCCGGGCTGGGGGCCTCGCTCGCAGCTGCCGGCGCGCAATTATCGGGAAAAAACTGGGGCGGCTGCCGCGGTGAAATTAGTTATCGATCCCTCGGCGGGGCCGCGGGGCCGCGCTTGGCGCTGACGGCTGCAGACCCGGCCGGGCCCGCTGGGCGGGGTGGGGGGGCTGGGGGGCTGGGGGGCGGCGGGGGCGGGCCCTCCCCCGGCTCCGGCCTCTCCCTCCTCCCCCACCACCTCCCCACCCACCCAACCCCGCAACCCCCGACCCCTAAAACCCCCCCCGGTTAGTCCCCCGGGCCCACCCCCCCGGCCCCGGGCCCC
>CAUYQU010031320.1:0-61271 GCA_963574635.1 Cheracebus regulus
GTGGGGCTCCTCCACTGGGAATGTCCTGGTCCATGGGCAGCGAAAATTTATTGGTAAGTGTGGCGTCCACTGGCTCTTTGCGCTTTTACTGGGAGCTGCAATCCTGAGCTGCTAGTGATCGGCCATCTTGGATCTCTCTCAGTCCGGGCCTCTCATCTTTAACCTTCTTGTCAAATTTCTTTCTTCTAGAATTGAGGCCATGAGGCCACAAAGGGTCCTGCAAATGGTACATCAGATGTCCTTGGCTCATGAGTTCTATTGTGGACCTCTGGATCAACCTGCACCCCTGGAAGAATCCCGTCTGGAGGAAACCTCAACTGCAGGGCCCATTCTATGCCCCAATTTAGCAGGAAGTAGTAAAATAGCAGTTGGACTTTCCTATTCAGAGGGGGAACTGAGGGACTGTGTTAAGGAAAAAAACTCTCTTCGCAGGTACACGAGGGGTTTGGTTTCAAAGGCAAGAGTTTCCCAGTGCCACGCCTCCATCCATGCTGCCATCCAGGAACATAAAGTTCTTTGTCTAGGTTTCCCACACAGGCTAATTAGAGGAATCCAAGTGGGCTTCTTTGTCCAAAAAGCCCGCAGGAAGCTCTGGGAGGAGGTGGCTCTGTTGCTGACCAAGCAGCCAATCCAGTATCAGAGTCAAAGATCAATCACTCCAGAGGAAGTTTGAAAGAACTCCTCTCATTGGATGAGAACATGAATAAAGAGGGAATAACTCCAAGGTTAAAATAAAATCTCACAAATCACCACTAAAGAACTCGTTCATGCAACCAAACACCAGTTGTTCCCCAAAAATCTAGGTAAATAGAAACATAAAATAACAGAAAAAAAGTGGAAAATTCACAAATGTATAAAAATGAAGCAGAACACTGCTCATTAGCCAACGGGTACATGAGGAAATCACAAGTGTAAGTAGGAAATACTTGATGGTAAAAGACAAAATGTTTTCCCTCTAAGAGCAGGACAAGGATTCCTATTCAAGCCAGTTCCATTCAATACTGTATTAGAGATCGCAAGATAATGTTATCAGCAGAATTACATACCCTTCAAATTCATATGTTGAAGTCCTAAGTTTCGGTACCTCAGAATTTGACTATGTTTGGACTAAGGACCTTTAGAAATGTGATTAAGTTAAAAATCAGGCCATTATGATGGACTCAATTCCAATCTGACTTTCCTTATGAGCAGAAGTTTGGAAACACAAAAAGAGAAGGTCATCATCTGTGAGTCAAGGAGAGAAGTCTCAGATAAATCCAAACCTTACCAACACCTTGATCCTGGACTTTAGGCCTTCAGAACTGTGAGGAAATAAATTTCTGTTGTTTAAGCCACATAGTCTGTTTAAGGTGTTTTGTGATGTCGGCACCAGCAAACTAAAACAGGGAAGAAAAAATTTAAAAAGGCATTCATAAAAAAAATGAATGGAAAGTTTAAGGCTTATTGTCGTTTAAAATGGGGAAACTGAGGCCACTGAATAAATTACAGTTTATTCAGCTCCCAGGTGAGGTTCCATGGTCCGGGAAAGGGGGCCAGAGAAGTCGCCCTTGACTTCCTGAGGGGGGTTTTTTTTTATAGCGAGTGAGGGTGTCTTGATTGGCTGTGAGGGAACAGGACATGGACGGGGCAAGCTATTATTGGTAGGTAGGCGGGACTGCCGGTGAGTGGGCCATCCAGAGGGAGTGGGACAAGCTGCTATTGGGCATGGTTTGGCGGGGTTTCTTTTAAATTTTGGCAGGGTTTCTTAACAGCGGGCTAGGTGGCGAGTGCAGAGTCTGGTGTTGAGTGCAGATTTGGGTGCAGAGTGCAGAAGTGGGCGTTGGGGAAGCTACATGGCGGGGCTAGATGCTGAGTGCAGGGCTTGGTGCCGAGCGTGGAGTGGTGACGTAGTCTTTTGGCGCGGAGAGGGATGGGCGTGTCCGAGCTCCCGGCAAGGCAACAGACCTTACAGAAAGAAAGAAGTAAACATATCTCTATAAGCAGATGATATAACCTTGTATATAAATAAAAGCAATTATACAAATACACACATACTCATAAAGAAGTTTAGCAAGATTGCAGAATACATGATCAATCAATACATAGAAATCAATGGTATATCTATGTAGTAGCTATTAAAAACTCAAAAATAAAATTAAGAAAATAATTTTATTTATAGTAGCATCAAAAACAATAAAATATCTTGGAATATGTTTAACAAAAAGTGTGCAAATCTTGCACTATGAAAACTACAAAACATTATTGAAAGAAAAATTTTGTAAAATATCTAGAGATATACATCCCATGTTTATTGATAAGAAGACTTAATTCATCATAAGACATGTTAAAATGGCCAAAAAGTGATCAACAGTTTCAACAGTCTCTAACAAAATTTAAGCTGGCATTATTTTTGGCATAAAAAAAATTAAAAGCTTATTTAAAGTTCTTACGAATTTCCTAAAAAAAATATTTTGTATAAAATAATCTTCAAAAAAATCAAAGATCAAGCAGCCAGAGAAAATATTGATATTTCAACTCCATATAACTAAAGCAAATGTTCTGTTTCAAAGGCCACTTTCAAAAGCATAAAATGTAACCAGAAAATTAAAAAAAAAATTGCATGTCATGTATCTTATAATGATTTTGTATCTAGAGTATATAAATAACTCTCACAACTCAGCAATAAACATTCCAATAATCCAATCAAAAATGAGCAAAGAATTTGAACATAAATTTATCCAAAGGAGATGTACAAATGGACAATAAGTGCATAAAAGGATGCTCAGCTCTATTAATCAGTAGGAAAATGAAAATCAAAAACACAATGAGATACCACTTAAAATTCATTAAGATGGCTGTAATCAAGAAGCCTGACAATAACATATAAGTGATAATATGGAGAAATGGGAACCTTATGCATTGCTGGTGGGGCTATATAATGGCACAGCCACTTTGGAAATTAGTGTTTGGCAGTTCTTCAAAGATTAGATATAAAGTTGCCATTTGACCCAGGTACTGCACTCTTAGGTATGTGCCCAAGAGAACTGATCACATTTGCCCACACTTTTTTTTTTTTTTTTTTTTTTTGAGAAAGGGTTTCACTCTGTCACCCAGGTTAGAGTGCGCTGGCACAAATGGCGCAAATGTGGCTCACTGCAGCCTAGGCCTCCTGCCCAGGGCTCAAGAAATCCTCCTGCCTCAGCCTCCAATACAGCTGGGAATGCAGGTACATGCCACCATGCTCCTTCTTTTTTTATTTTTATTTTTGTAGCGGTGGGGTTTCACTTTGTTGTGTAGGCTTGTCTCAAACTCTTGGGTTCAAGCAATACTCCCACCTTGACCTTCCAAAGTGCAGAGATTATAAGCATGAGCTCACACTCCTGGTCCTCACAAAAAGTTTAAATGGATATTCACAGCAGCATTACTCATAATTTAAAAAGTGGGAATAACAATAAATTTCTATCAACAGAGGAATGGGTAAACATAATGTTTATCCATACAATGGAATACTATTCTGCCTTAGAAGTAATAAAGTACTGTTAGGTTTTTGCAAATGTAACTGTGGTTTTTGCATTGTTGAAATTTGTAGTTTTGGAATGCATTCTGAAATAAGTGTGGTTATGTTATACATCATTTTAATGCACATTTCTCTCTTTATGTTTTTTTTTGGTAATGACTTATTATTTGCTGTTTATTTTATACTATGGAAATGATGTTAGACAAAAAGCAAATTTGAGGGATTTTCTTATTCAAGTTCAAAATGGGTCGTAAGGTAGTGGAGACCAATCACAACATCGACAATGCTTTTGGCCCAGGAACTGCTAATGAACATACAGTGCAGTGGTGGTTCAAGAAGTGTTGCAAAGAAGATGAGAGCCTTGGAGATGAGGAGCATAGTGGTCAGCTATCAGAAGTTGACAATGACTGAGAGCAATCACTGAAGCTGATGCTCTTACAACTACACGAAAAGTTGCTGAAGAACTCAACATCGACCATTTTACTGTCATTCAGCATTTGAAGCAAATTTAAAAGGTGAAAAGGCTCGACAAGAGGGTGCCTCATGAGCTGAGCAAAAATTTTTTTAAATTGTTGTTTTTAAGTGTCATTTTATTGCCTGCAACAACAACAAATCATTTCTCTATTGGATTGTGATGTGCAATGAAATGTAAATTGTATATGACAATCAGTGACCACCAGTTCAGTAGTTCGACTGAGAAGAAACTCCAAAGCACTTCCCAAAACCAAACTTGCACCAAAAAAATGTCGTGGTCAGTTTGGTGGTCTGCTGCCTGTCTGATCTACTATAGCTTTTTGAATCCCAGCGAAACCATTACATCTGAGCAGTATGCTCAGCACATCGATGAGATGCACTGAAAACTGCAAGGCCTGCAACCCGTATTGGTTAACAGAAAGGGCCAAATTCTTCTCCACAACGTTCAACTGCATGTTGCACACCAGTCTCCAAAAGTTTAATGAATTGGGCTACGAAGTTTTGCCTCATCTGCCATATTCAACTGACCTCTCCCCAACCGACTACCACTTAGTCAAGCATCTCGACAACTTTTTGCATGAAAACGCTTCTACAAGCAGCAAGATGAGAAAAATGCTTACCAAGAGTTCACTGAATCCCGAAGAACCGATTTTTATGCTACAGGAATAAACATACTTATTTCTTGTTGGCAAAAATGAGCTGATTGAAATGGTTTCTATTTTGATTAACAACGATGTGTTTGAGCCTACTTATAATGATTTAAAATTCATGGTCCAAAACCACAATTACTTTTGCACCAACCTAATAATACATGTTACAACTTGAATTAACCTTGTAAACATTATGATAAATGAAAGAAGTCAATCACAAAACACCACATATTCTGTGGTTCCAATTATATAAAATATTAACAATTTGTAAATGTGTAACAGAAAGAAAATTACTGGTTGCATAGGCCTTGCACCAGGAGATGTAGAGTAGTGACTTTTTGTTGGCATACAATGTCTTTTGGGGATGAAGAAATATGTTCTGGAGTTAAATAATACTGATGGTTGCCCAACTTTTTGAATATACTGAAACCACTTAATTTTTCACCTTAAGCAGATGCATTTTGTGGTAGGTGAATTACATCTCAGGGAAAAACAGATTGTATGAGACAGAAAAAGACCTTGGGGATATGATGAGAACCCAGCATAATTGAAAATAGAAGCAACAGCTAGAGCTGTAGAAGAAAAACCAGACACGTGGTGTCATACAAGTCAAGTGAAGAAAAATTTTCACGATGGATGCGTAAACTATGTCAAATGTTTCTGAATACTTCAGTAAGAATTGGAATCTAGCCATTGCATTTAGCAGCATGGTGTGATTGATTACCTTGATAAGGGAAATTTTGGTACAGTTGTGGGACAAATAGCTGATTAGAGAATAATCAATGGCTTAATTAGATACATTGACTAAAAACAGCTCCCCTAAAGAGTTTTGTTAAAGGTGAAAGATGAAAAAGGAATAGTAACTGGAGGATGAAATAAGGTCAGGAAATAACTTTTTAAATGCAAAAACAATTGCACATGTTAATGCTGATAAGCATGTACTGTAAAGGTATAAAAGCTAATGACACAAAATAGAGAGGGGAAGATTGTTGAAGCAATTTGCTTAAGTAGGCAACAGAGGATTTGACCCAATGCATATCTACAGTAACTGACCTTAAATTAGAGTTTCAACAGCTCATTGATACTAACACGAGAGAAAGAAGACTACATAGTCACAGATGCAAGTAGTTGAAAGTAAGTATTGTTAGTAGGAGCTGTGGATATTCTATTTGTGTTGTTCTAATATTCTCACTGAAATAGAAAACAAGATTATCAGCTATGAGAGAGTAAACTAATAATCTACAAAAGTAGGAGAGAAAACAAATTAATATTGTATGCCAGCACTAAGGTCCATTTGAGGGGAGAGACCATTAAAGTTCTGGCATTTAGCAGAACCATATATTCACATTTCATTGATATTATTTTCCTCTTTGGCTTCCAAAAAATTACTCTCGGTGTTTCCTTTATCTATGTCATCTTCTTCTCACTCTTGAGTCATCACATATTCGTCTTTTTTTTATTGTTCATATCTCATCTCAAATGTCTTCTCGCAAATACCTTCTAAACTGATTATGATGCTTAACTACACCAAATCTATTTCATATAGTCTAATTTATTCATGGCCTTTCACTCAGTTTAGCTGTGATTGGTTTTAATAAGGGCATATGACTTCATTTTGGCCAACAAAATAGCTGGAAGGCTCGTGAGAAGATTTTTCTATTTTTTAAAGAGTGATATCTCCTCCTCTAAGAATGTTGCTGTGTCTATACGCAACAATGAAACTGCGGCAGTATTTTTACTATCATTCTGAGGAGAGAGCCAAAAAACAACAATAATAGAAAGCAATGGAAATACAGGAAAACAAATTCAGAGCCTGGATGTGCCATGCTTGACATTTTCTTACCTCAGGATATCATGTAAAGGAAAATAATAAAATTTCTCATTTTGAAGCTCTGTGAATTAGAGTTTTTCTGTTATCTGGAGCTAAACTCATCTTAACTGATACAAATCTTAGATAAAATAACCTCTATTGGCCAGGCATGGTGGCTCATGCCTGTAATCCCAGCACTTTGGAAGGCCGAGGTGGGCGGATCACCTGAGGTCGGGAGTTCAAGACCAGCCTGACCAATATGGAAAAACATATTGTGTCTGATGAGACACTAAAAATACAAAATTAGACAGACGTGGTGGCACATGCCTGTAATCCCAGCTAGTCGGAAGGATGGGGCAGGAGAATTGCTTGAACCTGGGAGGCGGAGGTTGCAGTGAGCCGAAATTGAGCCATTGCACTCGAGTCTGGGCAACAAGAGCGAAGCTCGGTCTCAAAAAAAAAAAAAGCCTCTATCATATTACCTTGTTTGATTTTCCTTATTTATCACCATCAGACATTCTAAGTGTCTATATGTTCTTGTTTGTTGTGTTTTGTCCCCAGCATATCATTAGATCATAAGCTCTGTAAAAGTGACACTGCTTTTCTTGTCGGCATTGTATTTTCATCACCTATAACAATGCTTGCTACATCATAGGCACTCATTAAATGCTCATCAGATACATGAACATTCTCTTTTAGGCCTCTCTTATTTTCTTTCTTGTCTCACTAGCTCACGCCTGAAATATTTGTTTCCCAGGAGTCTTTCCTTGGCTGCTTCCTTCCTCACTAATGGTGTTGTAAGTAGAAATTTTTAGCTGTAGTGTGATGGCCACAGTCAGGTTAGGTATTTGAAAACGACTATAAGCATTGCCTCAAAGCAATAAAGAACCACAGACTCTTTGGTTCTTTAGGTGAGTGCTGTGGTCTGAATGTATCTCCCCCAAAATTTATATGTTGAGACCTAACCACCACAGCGATAGTATTAATTGCTGAGGTCTTTAGGAGGTCATTAGGTCATTAAGGCTTTGCCTGATGAATGGAATTATTTCCCTTATAAAAAGGCCTGAGGAAGACTTTGACTCCTTTTGCCATGTTAGGACACAAAGAAGGTGCCATTCAAGAGGAACAGCACTCATCAGACACAAAAATCTGCTGGTGCCTTGTTCTTGGATTTCCAAGTATCCAGAACTATGATCAATAAATTTGTTTCTTTTTTTTTTTTTTTTTTTTTTTTTGACACATAGTCACGCTCTGTCGCCCAGGCTGGAGTGCAGTGGTGCGATCTTGGCTCACTGCAACCTCCACCTCCCAGGTTCAAGCAATTCTCCTGACTTAGCCTCCTGAGTGGCTGGGATTACAGGCATATGCCACCACGCCCAGCTAATTTTTGTATTTAGTAGAGACATTGAGTTTCATCTTGTTGGTCAGGCTGGTTTTGAACTCCTGACCTAGTGATCCTCCCGCCTTGGCCTCCCAAAGTGCTGGGATTACAGGCATGGGCCACTGTGCCTGGCCAATAAATTTGTTTCTTATAAACTACTTGGTTTCAGATATTTTGTTATAGTAGCCCAAATAGGCTAAAAAAGACATTGGTTTTAAGAAGTGGGGTGCTGCTGCAACAAACACAAAAAATATGAAAGCAGCTTTGGAACTAGGTAATGGGTAAAGCCTGGAGGAATCTTAAAGTGCATGCTAGAAACAGCCTCTATTGCTGTGAACTGACTGCAAAGGGAAAATCTGGCAAACACTTCAAATAAGAAGAGAGCTGTAGAGAAAACTTCAGTCTTCTTAGAAATTACCTAAGTGATCACTGCCAGAATGTTTGTAGAAATGTGACAGCAAAGGTCATTCTCATGAAATATCAGACTGAAATGAGGAAAGGTTATTAAACACTAGATGAAAGGTGATTCTTGACATAGGGCAGCAAACAACTTGGCTGAATTATGTTCAGGTCATAGTGTTCCATGGAAGGAGTTATGAAATAGAATATTTGGCAGAGGAAATCCTTAAGCAAACAGTTGAGGGTATGGCATGACTTTATTAGACTGCGTATAGTAAAATATGAGAAACAAAGTTGGAATTCATAATCGGAAGGGAAGGAGGGCTTAAAGATTTGAAAAATTCTCAGCTTGGTCATGTTGTAGAATGGGAAAATGTGTTCAGGAAAGAACATCAATGGCCAAGTGAGTGTTTGATAAGGAGATTAGTCTGAATAGAAGGAAGCCAGATGCTTTTTATCAAGGCAATGGAAGAATGATCCTAAAAGCATTTCAGACATCTTTGGGTTATACTACCCATTATGGGCCTAAAAGCCAGGGCTTTTGGGGCACAATTATTACAAAGTTCCACTCTCCACATTCCAGTAAAGCACTCTTCAGCTACCCTATCTGTGGCTTAAGCAGGCCCAGTTGCAGCTCAGGCTGCCCCTCTGAAAGGCACAGATGGTAAACCACGGTGGCATCTACACAGTGGCATCTCCAGGAGTGTGCAACTTGCACAAGGTTTGGAAGCATGCCTACCTTCATCTAGATTTCAAAGGATGCCCTGGAGAGCCTCGAGGCCCAGGCAAATAACTGCTAAAGGCTAAAGTGGTAGAACCACTATAGAAAGCCCCACTAGGGCAATGATCAGTGAAACCATGGGAGCAGGGCCATCAAAAATGACCCCCACTAGGGAAATAGCCAGTCAAAAGATGTTTACAGGACCACCTTCACATCCTCAGATTAATATAGCCACGACTATACTAATATATCCATAATTTCTCTGTTTGCCATAATTTCTGAAATTTTAATTGCTAGTGGGATGTACCACACAACACATTTCCTATTCAGAAAATTGGAAAGGGTGACATATTTACTTAGTATGTTTCTATTAATATTTTATTCTTAATTGTTTTATTAGAGACTGAGAGAGTAAAATAAAATGGGAAGGTGGTCATCTACATGATAGGTGGGAATCTGAAGAAGGAGCATGTCCTGAATTGTGCTAGCCTTCAAACTTAGGACAGGTGGGTCTCTGCTTTAATGGTGAACAGTACATCCTGAGCACAAAGCAAAATGATTCCAAATGCTAACTTATACAGGTTAAAAATGTGCTATCACTTACTCCTGATAGCATGTGATGAGACGAGATACGTTACCTCTGAAATCTTCCACGCAAAAACCCATAACCCCAGTCTAAACACAAGAAAACTTACCATTGAAATCTCAACTAAGGGACATTCTATGAAATACCTGATCAGTACTCTAACAAACTGTTAAGGTCATTATCAACAAGAGAAGTCTAAGAAAGTGTCACAGTCCACAGGAGCCTATGAAGACACAATAAATAAATGTAATGTGGAATTTTGGTTGGGATTCTGGAACCAGAAAAGGATGCTAAGTAGAAATTAAGGAAATCTGAAAAAATTATGGACTTCAGTTGACAATAATGTAAGAACATTGGCTTATTAATTATAACAAATATTCCATGTTAAAAATAAAGAAAACTGGGAGTGGGATATTTGAGAACTCTGTATTATCTTCATAATTTTTCTGCAAATCTAATACTGCTCAAAAAAGCTTATGAAGAAAACAGAATATGACCAGATTTCAGAATTAAATTGCTGACAAATTAAACTTTTATTTTTCCATTTTCTTCATTTATATATTTTGCTTGTTTTACCCCAATTAACTTTAGAATATTTTAACAGATAAAGGAATTAAGCCAGTGCACAAATTAAACTTCTGTTGATTTTATGCATGTGTTGTTGATTCTCAGATACTTGAAATGGTTATTAAATTTGTTAACCAATATACAGAAATAAAATTCTGAACTGAATTGCCTGCATCAGGATTGTCTTTTTTTATTTTATAGCAATTGCCATTACTTTATCAACATTTTATGTTATAAGTCAGTGTGACCAGTTATTACAATAAGACCAATAACTTCAATGTTTTTGATCAAGCCAAATATTAGGTCACTTATTTTCCCACTTGTTTAAATGTTAGGAGAAATTTGTAATACTCCTTTTCAGTAGGGTATTTTTCCTCCTATTCAGAGAATGTTTTCATCATATTCACTTTCTCAGGCTCTGGAGGTCTTGCTAAAGTTATTATGATAATATCTATATATAACCTGGTTATTCTCAATCAGCTTCACAAATTAAGTCACAACAACTTGTGGGGGGTTTTTTCCCAAATGGCTGGAGTGAAGATGAGAAATAACATAAATTAACCCACACATATATTGTACTTCTAAAACCCCAATCTACTTTTTGCCAGAGGTTAAAGTGTTGTTTGATTTAAATTTTTCTTTTTTTGTTTCATCACCAGCTAATCCTTGGTAAAAATGAGTGAATTAATATCACAGTAATAAATATATGAGTGAGAAAAGAAATAAAACAAAAAGCACTAGACAGTGCAGTATGTAATTCTTAATCAAAATTTGGGGCTAATAAAATTCTAAATGGAATTACGTATTGAGTGACACCATGTAGCTTGAGAGGTTTCAATGAATTCTCTCCATTTAGCCAAAGTGAAAACAAAGCCAGGAGTAAAGTTATTTTGTTCCACAAATATCATCAACAATCTCCAGAAACATTTCACGTGGATCGCCTGCAGCTGTACAGAGAAATCCTTAGGTAGCTTTTACATCAAGTCAAGCAATAGGTCTAATCTGGAATAAATAAATATCTCTTAAACTTCATCTTGAAAGATGCAAAATAAATGCTCGGAAACACTATAATAGTGTTCACACATTTTGAAAGTGATTGAAATTATGTTCAAGTCAGGAATTATATTGAAGGAGCTCTCAGAGTGAACAAAAATATGCTAACTCCAAAATAAACCACTGAAAAAGGGTATTTTACTCTAAATAAATTTAAAAATTTATTTAAAATAAAGTGAATCCTTTGTGTTTTGAATGAACACACATAATAAAAATGAATTTTTTCATAACTGTTTTATTAATATATATATTAATAAATAAGAAAACATGCAATACAGAACCTGCAATAGAACAATTAATAGAAGTTTGCTGCTGGATTACATACTGCCATCCTTGGCCATACGATAGCCAACCTTCTTATTTCCAAAGCATGGTTAGAACTGCTTTGGGATACTGTTCACTTTCAGATGCTGTATAATATCACAGAGGAGGAATCTTTCCACAACACAAACATAAATACATATTTTATAAAATTCTTAACATTTTAAGCAGGGATAGCATAAATTTCACACAGTTTACTCCTAAAAAGTATCACTTACAATCACTAAACAATTGCCATCTTTTTTTTTTATTTGTGCACATACATTTTTCTGAGCAGATTTTTCATTACTGCTTCTGCTGTTTTCAAATTGCACTGCTTTTAAAAATCGTATTTACTAAAAGCACATGATGGTTAGTGTAAGAAAGCTACTGTGAAAGAATATTTTAAGGCCTCTGCATAAAATTGATCTGGTGTGGTAACTGGCACATAATATAGAAAGGTTCTTGTAGAAATATATTTCAGCTTCTCTTGCTCCCGCGTTTTTCAGGCCAATGGGGCCAGTTGGAAACATTCAAAGTAGTTTCTAATGATAATGATAAAAAGTTTATCTAAACTAACTATAGATTTGGTTTTCAAAAAATATAAAAGAAAGATAAGAAACAATAACAATAATGAAAAATATAAATCAGAAGAGTATAAATAAAAGTCTAAACAAGTAGATTTTCATAAATGTATATTAGGAAGTACACACAACTTCAGTAATAACATTAAAAAGAAACAAAAAAACTAATGTTGTAATATACATGTGAGTAAAACCCCCTTAATTTTCTCAGGATTGAAAAGGATTTTTTTGTGTGTGTGATATGATTACATTTTAAGAACTGAACAATTTGTGACTTCTTAAGTCTATTTTTTCCCCATTTAATGGCTGTGTGTGATAAATATTAGTTTGGGAAGGCAGAGGCTCTTTGTAACTATTACCGTTACACAATAGCACTAACCATTTAACAATCATTTTTTTTTGAACCAAACTTACATAATTAAAAATAAAATGTTAAGTAACTAAATAAGACTACACAAATTACTCTCTAAATTTATTACATTGTAGTTATCACATGTAAAAGCTAATTTTTAATACACTGACACAATATTAGTGAAAATGAAGATAAAGTTTAAGAAAAGAATGTGTATGCACGTAGCATAAAGGTACTTAGTATTTGAATACATACTTACAAGTGTAATAGTAATGCGATAGCTAGAAAATAATTACAATATAATTGAATATGGACACAAAATAGAATAAGCAGTTTGAACCTAGTATTCTCATATAAGTCATTCAATCTGAAGTTTTAATTTCAAATAAAACCAACTCCTTCTTTTTAAAACAGAACCACTTTTTGATTGATGGTTAAGACATTTTGCAGTTCTAGGACTACATATTCATACATCACAATAGCCACCTGTGAGCTGTGTCAACCGATACCTCTGTCTATTCAGTCAAAGAAAGAATTTGTAATGTGATGAAAAAGATTTCATCAGATCTGAAGCCCTAGAAGTTACAGGTTTCCAGGGTCAGTCCTAGTGGAAGCTTAGAAAGAGAATGCATAGGAGAGAATAACTGGGCTCACTCCCCTTGCCTCTTTGGCTACTCTCAGCCTGCTTCCAATTCAAAGCCTCTCTGGTACAAACCAAGAAGAGGGTGCCCAGTCATTTAATATTCTAAACACAATCTAAGTCTGATTATAAAATCAGAGTTAGAAAGGGTAATAAAAGCATATTGGTTCATTCCTATATCTATAGGAAAGGTGTCAAAACGTCACAAGTTTTTAGATATGAGGATTTAATCTCCCAAGTAACTCAGTAAATTATGCTATCAGAAGAAAAATACCAAATATCTAACTTGGGGTCCTATTCGATTTTCATTAATATAGATAGTAACCATTGAGATGCCTGATGAGTTATTTAATAATCTTTCAGCCTCTTCCTTTTATATCCGTTGAGTATCCGTGTGTGTGTGTGTGTGTGTGTGTGTGTGTGTGTGTGTGTGTGTGTGTGTAGAAAATAACAAAAATAAAGTCTGGCAGAGAGAAAATGTGAAAATAATTAAAATACAAGAAAAAATCTTATTCACGTAATCTTTACAAGTTTTTTGAGGGAAAAAATGTTCTAAAATCTACTGTAAGCACTGATTTTTTCATTTTTTTTCTTTTTTTATCTTCAAGTTCAAAATTTTCATCATCAACAATAGCAACAATATCAACACATTTATATAATAATATATTAATAAACTTTCAAATATCATCAGTCCTTCAGGATTCACATACACCTGGAAAACCAGTATGCTCCAAATCCCTTGGAACATCAACAAACACAAAAGAAAAATAAATATTAATTAATTGTACTAATTAAACTGATAGTTAAAAAAGTTATTCTGCACACCCAATCAAATATGATTTAAGGAGCTTTACAATCGATGGAATAGTATATATTCTGAAAACGGCACTTAACCTGCTGGGCACATGAAAAGAAGCTTTCTCCACATTCAGTGGAGATCCTCACTATGAAATTATGCAATTACCAAAGTTTATGTTACAAAATTTACACACAGTTTAGTTGTGAATTAAATATCAAGTTACACATCACAAAATCTATGTCTAACTTAATCAATAGGAGATATTCACTCCTCCCGACTGCCCTCATTAAACATCAATTGGTTTAGTGTTACACTGAAATAAGATATTTTCTCAGTTTTACTATGGAAGAAAAATAAATTGGTGGTGTTTCTGTAAATTTCTGAAATATGCACATAGAAGATAATGGCCAGTTAAGAGGATACAAGAAAAAAAGTAAAGAACAGACAACAGAAGAAAACTAATGTTTTCTCTGAATAATACTGTTTCTTTGCTTAGGAGGACATCTTTTACATTATATATGAGATTTTCTTGTTTTTTGTTTTGTGTATATTCTTGTTGACTGCAAGAAGCAGTCATGAGCCTTATTTCTCCCTCTGCATTTTTCCTTAAATTTCTATGTTTGATGTAGGTTTAGAATTACATTTCTTGAAAAGTTTGTTCCCGACTTTCCTGTTGTTACTAGTCATTTTCTTCAGTAAGTTGAGCTAGAATAAGAAAAATCCCTTAGTCTTATAGATTTAGTGTATGGTTTTATGTACAGTTATATGTATTTGTTGGTTATTTTTACTACACACCCTTTGGTTACAGCCTACTGAGCTGTCAAATCAACATTTAAATCTTCCTGAGTTCTCTACAAAATAGTAGTTTACAGTCAACACTGTAAGTGACTCGTGCATTGAATGCATCCACCTCCTTTTAATTTTCTAGGCTGTTACATACAAATTCCCCGAAGTAAAGACCCAAGTAATAATGGACTACAGGCTTAAAATGACAGATACAGTTTTATTTCTGATGTACTTTACACTAAACTATTAAAGTAAGAAGAGGCCCTTTTTAGCAAATAGTTGCCTAATTTGGGCAGTTATTGCACTTTGTGTCTCGGACTCTACTAAAGAGTAGAGAAATAGGTTATAAACCTAGAGCTGTACAGTTTATATATATTCTTTATTGAAAATATATATACAAATTATATCAACAATGTAGTATTGGAATAAAGTAGAAAATATAAAAGCAGAGACAGAGACACAAACAACAAGCAGTATTTACACTACCTACCATGTATTTTGAAGGTAAAAACACTAAAAACAACAACAACAAAAATGAAAGCAACAAACAAATATCAAACAAAAAGTCAAAAAAAATGCTGAGTATGTACACCTTTTAATATTATCTGAAGAAAAGTTAAGATAAACTAAAGGTAAACTTGGAAATTAAGATATTTCTAGGCTTTCCACTTGCTACATACTGGTTCCACACAATCAGAAAGGAAAAAAAATCAGTAATATTGCACATGGTGACAAAACACAACAACAAAAATACTGTACATCAGAAATAGTACACACTGTCATGATAAGCCTTACTGTACAAGGGGATGCAAATTGTTAAATTCCTTTTCTTTTTAAATACACATTCTGAATTAAACAAATTGCAATTTTTTTTTGTTAACTTTTGACTAAGGGTCTAGCTCTAGACTTATTCTGGTATCTGTTTCTATTTACATAGCTATTTACAAACCTGATAATCAGAATACTCATTGAAATTGTATCTTAAATTTTGACTATATACATTTTTTTTCTGAAAGTTTGAAATAACTATTTTAGCTTTACAAGGGATGTTCTTCCATAATGGGGGAATCAGCACTAGAGGGGCTGTCCTGTTGGCCTGGAGTGAAGGTTGTCAAAGGAATGACTTTAATTGAATCATCACTGGGATGTAGTCTTTCAGACATGGTATAAAACTGAGATGTTGCACTACCTTGCACTCCCTGATCAACAGAGCATAGTCCATCAGCACCTTGCACCCTACCTTGCTGCAAACTCATTGACGTTTGGGCCTGGCTGAGATGGAGGGCAGTAACCTGTGGCAGAGGAGAGCTGTGGCAGATTGCAGCAGCCTGTGCTAAAGGAGGGCTGTAGCAGAGGGCTGTGGCCTGTGGTGATGGTGGGCTGTGGCAAAGTGCAGTAGCCTGCACTAGCGGAGGACTATGGCGGAGAGCAGAGGCCTGTATCGGTGGAGGGCTGTGGCACAATGCGATGGTCTGTGTCACTGGAGGGCTGTGGCAGAGAGCAACGGTCTGTGTCACCGGTGGGCTATGGTGGTGAGTAGAGGCCTGTGAGAGTGGCGGGCTGTGGCAGAGAGCAGAGGCCTGTGCTTGCGAAGAACTGGAATGGGTCAGAGATGCCGGCATCCAGCAGGCATCAGAATGACCCAAGATGAGACATTCTTGAGTGCAGGTGTCGGAGGCCTCTTCCACAGTTGGCTGAACAGTTATTTCTGCAGCTGTTGAAATGAGGAAACAAATAATAAAATTTATATTTCAAAGGCATATTTTTATTAGCTACTTAAGTAACATTGTAACAAAGAAAGGTAACAACCTATATACAAACGCATTAGAGACTTCCATTATCTACAGAGTTAGTATTTTTAATTTGTCGAGACATAATTCCTAGGGAAGTATAAATGACTTGGAGTGGGTGGATGAGATCTCATTATTATAATGAGGATATTTTGGCCTAGTCTCTCAAATGTAGGAATTTTTTATTGTATTTGTGACCCTCAAGGGAAACTATGCTCATTCATCAAAACATGTAAGTCAGCTGAAATATGGCTTCTAACTAGCACTTAGAAAGGACAAAAAAGTAAAACGAATAGGAAAACAAATTAAAGGAATATATAATGAACTAATTATAGCTTAAAAACATAGCTCAAAATAAATTACATAAATTTGGAAATGTAGTTTATTGAACTCTAAGATATAATTTAGTTTCAAGAATAAAATATAGTTGCAATTGTTTTAAAGATAATTAATTTCTGTATTTTTCATTTTCTGAAATCATCATAAAATAGAAGTTAGCAACACAATAAATTAGAGATTCAAGTAGTTAGCTATAAACTATAATAGCTTGCAATACTCTTTTTATAAAATTTCTGTATAGTCCTCAAATGTGAATAGATAATCAGACATCAATAAAAATACTATACAAATTTTAGTAAAATAGAGATGGAGTTACCATATCTATATAAAGTTTACTTGAGAGCAAGAAATACTATCTAGTATAAATAAGTACATTATATGACAACAAAAGGATCAATTCTCCAAGAAGATATATGAATCCTAAGTATGTATGCACCTTACAACAGAGCTTTAAAATATGAGAAGCAAAATAAGCTGAAAATGAAAGGAGAAATAGACATATCCACAGTTACACTTGGACACTACAATACTTTTTAGAACTTGATGGAAAAAATAGAAAATCAGTAAACACATAGAAGACTTGAACAATACAATCAACCAATTATATCAAAACTAATATTAGCAGAACTATCCAGTCTTAGCAAATTAGAAACTGGGGAATATCTTCAAATTGACATGCAAGTTCGACAAAAAGGTAGCAACTGAC
Organism: Cheracebus regulus; assembly: GCA_963574635.1. Classification (NCBI taxonomy): domain Eukaryota; kingdom Metazoa; phylum Chordata; class Mammalia; order Primates; family Pitheciidae; genus Cheracebus; species Cheracebus regulus. Next base: position 17,434 of record CAUYQU010031320.1, read on the forward strand.
ATTACATTTGAAGTTTAAATATTGAATACCTTTCCCCCAAAATCAGAAACAGTAAGGTTGACACCACTCCTATTTGACATAATATTGTAAGTTCTAACCAATGAAATAAAGCAAGAAAAAAAACAAACAGATTGAAAATAAACAAGTAACACTGTATCTATTCACAGACACATTTAGGTATATATCTAACAAAATGTGTGTTGTATCTGTGTGCTTAAAATTTTTTTTAAATGATAAAAAATAAAGAATATCTAAAGAAATGGAGAGATATACCATGTTCAATAGCTTGGAATACTCGTTATGATGTCAGTGGTTTCACAATTGATCTGTAAACTCAACATAATCTAAACAAACAAAAAAAAATCCTAGATGGATTTTCTGTTTTTGTAGATATCAACAAGCTGACACTTTAATTTATAGTGAAAAATAAAGGAATTAGACTAGGCAATCAATTTTGATTTAAAAAAAAAACCTATTTGTGGACTCACATGATCTGATTTCAAGATCTACTATAAAATATACCTAATCATTCAAGTGTAATATTAGCAAAATGATTAATAAAAATAGAATAATCGGTCCAGAAATAGATTCACGAAAATATAAAGTGATTTTCAATGAAGGTCTGAATTCAATGGAGAAAGTATAGACTTTTCAACAAATGGCAATAGAATGATTATAGGTTTTAAATAAAAAATTAAAACGAGTCACATTTTTAATCTTATAAAATAATCAACTTGGAATCAACCAAAAGTCTAAATGTAAAACTCTACAATCTCTATTAGAAAATATTGGATAAAATCTTTGTGACTATGGGTTAGGCACCATTCTTAACTGCAACATCAAAAGCACAATTTATTTTTAAAAACATAATAAGTTGAACTTATTTGTAATTAAAAATATTTACTTTGCAAAAGGTAATGTAAACGAATGAAAAGGCAAGCCACAGACTGAGTAAAAATATTTGCAAATCACATTTTTTACAAGAGACTTCTATATTTTTAAAAGGATGTAAACTAATTGTAATAATAGATTATTTTTCCATGTTGACAGATTAAAGCCTTTTATCATGCCTCAGTGACTTGGAAATAGCAAGACAGCATGTAAAGAGCAACCTTGTAAACTTTAATTCAAGAAGAAAAATGAGAATCCACCAGTATTGTGAAGGGTGCTCCAGGCCCCAGGGCGGAAAATGTGGGCAAACAGTCCATGTGATGGCATCCAGTTGATAAAAGTAAGTGAAGCCCCAGTACATGAGAGAGGCAGAGAATCTCCCTCTGACTCACCTTTCTACTGGGGATTTGAGCAACCCAAGAGGAGGGAGAATATTTTGTTTCTTTAAAGTCCTGGTGTTAACTTGGGGAGAGGCTTGGAGACCTGTGAGGGAAAAACACCAGGAAAAACTACAGACATTTGCCCAGGCTGAGGACTGACAGCAGGATGCCATTTTCAATGCAGGCACATACAAAATCAGCCATTCCTTTGAGACCTAGCAGCATGGCCGTGCAGGTATTTTAGTCTCAGGCCAGAAATTGGAACACCTGCTCTGGAGCAGGGTAGGGGGCCCCCATAGCCAGAACTGTAGAAAGCACCACAGCAGTAGGCACCAGAATTGTACGCTCCCCTGTTGAAGCCCTGGGGCAGGAGAAGAGCTGCTATAGCTATAGTTTCTCCTGAGTGATGAGACTTTCATTCAAGGTCGGCTGGCAACCTGAAACTGACCTGCATATGCCATTAATGGGTGCCCCAGCATGCTCCCTTGAGATTATAGTATAGCAGGGCCCTCTCCAGTCCACCTCCATGCAGAAATCCAAGCATTTGGAGCACCCACTTGCTCAAATCAGCAATCTGAGTTGCCCCACTCTTCATGGGCATAAATTGTGGTATAGCAGGCACTTTGCACTCAATGCCCAAACAGATCTCCAGGTATTTATTTAAAGCACCTCCTCACCTAGATCAACAGCCTTAGCTGCCCCTGTTTCTGTGCACAGATGGTGAAGCAGTGGGGTTTTCATCACAACACATGCAGACAGATCTCCAGGAATTTGGAGTACTTGCTCACATGGACTAGTAGCCTGAACAACCCTGCCCTTTTTGGGCATAGATCATGGTGCAGTCAGGCCATCTACACTTTACGCCCATTCAGATCTTCAGACATTCAGAGCACCCACTCACCTGGTTCAGCAACCTGGAGCTGCCCCACCCCTACTGTGCAGAGATCTTGGTGAAGGGTGGCTCTCTCGGCTTCATACACAGGCAACTCTCTCTGTTCCATACCAAGGCATATCTCCAGGCATCTGGAGCACTAGCTCTTCTGGATTAGAAATTTAGGCCTCCTCTAATTCCTGTCCAGAGAACTTGGGGGTCAGGAGGTCTCCCAGCTCCATGTCTAGGCACACCTTTGGGTGTTTAGTGGCTGTCCACTGGATCCTTGCTAAGTGCTGGTGCTTGTGCCTGACATCCGGGGACATTTAGGCAGGCCACACCCATTTTGGACCTGCCCCAACATAGTGCTAAGCAAGGAGCTCAGACAACTGTGTACTGCACACATCAGCACATTGCCTTAGAAGACAGAGAGCTTCTCCCAGTAAACAAGGATCAGTATAAATCCAGCCACATCAGCTACAGCCAGCTCTCACCCACAAGTACCATCTACGGGCTTGTAGGTTGAACTACATACATCAATATAAAATCTGCCAATGAAAGTACATAGCGTTATAGAAGCAAAGCCAATTGAACATACCCAGCATTCACTACAGTCACACCCTGTAGGGAGGAGAGGAAAGGGAAAGGGAAAGGAAAAAAAAAAAACATGTTATACTGAAATAAACAAAAAAAAATCCTACTCACGAAATTGCAAAAACTAGAAGTGCCAGCATTCTCAGATGAGAAGAAACCAATGCAAGAATTTTAGCACTATAAAAATATGAATGCAATTACATCACCATAAAATTGCAGTACCTCTCCACCAATGGTTCTTAACCAAAATGTAAATGCAGAAATGACAGATAAAGAATTCAAAGCCTGGATTTCCAGGAAGCTCAGTGAGATCCAAGACAAGTTGAAAATTAATACAAAGAACTTCTAAAGCAATCCAGGAAATAAAGAAAGAGATAAACATCTTGAAAGAAAGCAATCAGAAGTTCTAGATTTGAAAAAGTAACTTAAGGAATTTTAAAATACAACTGAAAGCTTAGATAAAGTTTTATCTACCAAGCAGCAGAAAAAATTTTAGAGTTTGAAGACTAGTATTTTGAAATAACATAGCCAGATAAAAATAAAGAAAAAAAGAATTTTAAGAAATAAATAATGTTTTTGAAAAATGTTAGATAATGTAAAGTGAACAAACCTACAAATTACTGGCATACCTGAGAAAGAAGCAGACAATGTAGGTAACTTGTAAAACAATATTTGGGGTAATAATTTAATAAATCTTATCCATTCTTGCTAGAAAGACAGATATTCAAATTCAAAAAAATCCAGAAAACACCTGACAGATATCATACAAAATGAGTATCACCAAAGCGTATAGTCAGTCACAAGACTGTCGAAGGTCAACACTAAAGAGGAAAGTCTTAAAGGCAACTAGAGTGAAAGCTCAGATCACATACAAATGAAGCCTATCAGGCTAACAATGAACTCCTCAGCAGAAACCTTACAAGCTAACAGAAATTGGGGGCCAATTGTTAATATTCTTAAAAACAAGAAATTTGAACCAGGAATTTTATATCCCACCAAACTATGCTTCATAAGCAAAGGAGAAATAAACTATTTTACAGACAAGCAACTCCTGAGAAACTTTGTTACCACTAGGCTAGCCTTACAAGAGATTATTGAGAAAGTTCTAAACATACCAGCTACCAGGAAAACAAACTTAAATATATAGCCCAAAGACCCTATAAAGCAACCACAACATAGGAGACACAAAGCAAACAGCTAACAACTTCATGATAGGATTAAAACCTCAGATATCAATATTAACCTTGAATTTAAATGGCACAAATGTCTTATTTAAACGATATAGTGTAACAAGCTGCATTAAAAAACCCTAACAGTCTGCTGTCTTCAATAGACCCAATTCACATGCATGAACATCCATAGACTCAAAGTAAAGATCTAGAGAAAGATCTACAATGGAAACAGAATATAACAAGACAGGGATTGCTATTCTTATAACAGACAAAACAGAGTTTAAAGCAATAACAAAAAAAAGGGCATTACATAATGGTGAAGAGTTCAATTCAACAAGACTTAACTACACACATATCTACACGCTCAACACTGGAGCACTCAGATTTATAAAACAAGTTGTTCTTGATCTACAAAAAGACTTAGAAAGCCACACAATAATAATGGGGGATGTCAACATCCAACCGACAGCATTAGACAGATCATCAAGACAGAAAACTAACAAAGAAATTCTGGACTTGAATTTGATACTTAACCAATTGGACCTCATAAACATCTACAGAATACTCTATCCAATAACCACAGAACATATATTCTCCTCTTCTACACATTGAACACACACTAAAGGTTGACCACATTCTCACCCATAAAGCAAGTCTCAATAAATTTTTAAAAAATTGAAATTATACCTTTGAAAAAAAAAAACAAGATTGACAGGCTGCTAGCTAGATGAACAGGGGAAGATCCAAATAAGCACAGTCACAATAGACAAAGGTGATATTACAACTGATCCCACAGGAATTCAAAAGATCCTCAGAAAATATAAACACCTCTTTGCACACAAAATAGAAAATTTAGAGGAAATAGAGAAATTGCTGGAAGCACACAATCACCCAAGATTGAATCAGGAAGAGATTGAAACCTTGAACAGATCAATGCTGAGTTTTGACATTGAATCAGTAATTTTAAAAACTACCAAACAAACCAAAAGCAAAACCCAGACCAGATGGATTTACAGCCAAATTGTTCTAGACATACAAAAAGGAGATGTTACCAATGCTACTGAAACTATGCAAAAAAAAAAAAAATTCAAGTAGTAGGGACTCCTCCGTAACTGCTTCTATGAGGCCATCATCCTGATACCAAAACCTGGCAAAGACACAACAAAAAGTGAAAATTATAGGCCAATATCTCTGATTAACAAAGACACAAAAATTATCAAAAAGAATACTAGCAAACTGAATCAAATTGCACTTCAAAAAATTAGTTGATTGTGATGATTGTGATCAAGTAGGCTTCATTCTTGGGATGCACGGTTGGTTCAACATATGCAATCAATAAATGTGATTCACCGCATAAGCAGCAGTAAATTTTTAAAAACCATATGATAATCTCAATAGACACATAAATGGCTTTTGGTAAAATCTATCATCTCTTCATAATAAAAATTTTCAAATATTACGCACTGAAGGAACACACCATAAAGTAACCAGAGTTATCGATGACAAACCCACAGCCACCATCATACTAAACAGGCAAAAACTGGAAGCATTCTTCTTGTAAAATAGAATAAGAAAAGGATGTCCATCTTCAGCACTCCTATTCAACACATTACTGGAAGTGCTAGACAGAGAAATCCAGAAAGATAAAGAATTAAAGGCATCTAATCAGAAAAAGAAGATGTTAACCTAATTCTATTTGTGGCCAGTAGTATTCTATATGTAGAAAACCCTAAAGAGCATTGAAAGACTCCTGAAACAAAAATTCAGCAAAGTTTGAGGATACAAAATCAATGTGCAAAAATCAGTAGAATTTCTATATACTAAAAATATTAAAGCTGAGTGCTAAATCAAGAATAGAATTGTATTTGCAACAGCCAAAAAAAAAGAAGCTAGAAATGCATCTAATCAAGTCAGCAAGAGATTTGTACAAGAAGACTACAAAACATTGCTAAAAGAAATCATAGATGACACAAACAAATGAAAAAGTATCCTATGCCCATGGATTGGAAGAATAAATATAAAAATGGCCAAAGCAAAATTCAGATTCAACACTCTTCCTATCAAACTACCAAAGTCATTTTTCCAGAATTTGGGAAAGAAAAAGCTGTTCTAAAATTTATTTGGAACCACACAATAAGCCAAATAGCCAAAGTAATCCTAAGCAAAAAGAACAAAGCTGGAGGCATGACATTATCTGATTTCAAACTATACTGTAAGGTTACAGTAATAAAAAGAGCATGGTACAGATACAAAAGCAAACACATAGACCAATGGAACAGAAGTAAAGGACACAGAAATAAAGTTGCAAACCTACAACCATCTAATATTTGACGAAGTTAACATAATTAAGCAATGGGGAAAAAACTGTCTATTCAATAAATTGTGCTGGGATATTTGACTAGCCACATGCCAAAGAATGAAACTGGACCCTCATCTATAACCATAAACAAAAATTAACCTAAGATGAATTCAAGATTTAGATGTGAGACCAAAAACTGTAAGAATTCTTGAAGGAACCATATAAAACTTCATTCTGGATATCAGCCTTGACAAACAATTTATGACTAAATCCTCAAAAGCAATTGCAGCAAAAATTAAAATTGACAAATGGTACCTAATTAAACTAAAGAGCTTCTGCAAAGCAAAATAAGCTATCAACCAAACAAACAGACAACCTATATAATGGGAGAAGATATGCCCAAACTATACGTTTAGCAAAGGTCTACTATCTAGAATCTATAAGGAACTTAAACAACAAGCAAAACCCAAAATAATTCATTCAAAAGTGGGCAAAAGATATAAACAGACACTTCTCGAAAGAAGACATACAAGAGGCCAACAAATATATGAGAAAATATTCCACATCACTCTGCACCAGGTAAATGCAAATCAAAACCACAATGAGAATCTATCTTACACCAGTCAGAATAGCTATTATTCAAAAGTCAAAAACCAACAGATGCTGATAAGTTTGTGGAGAAAAGAGAATTTTTATACACCATTGATGGGAATATAAATTAATTCAGCCTTTGTGGAGAGCATTTTGAACATTTCTCAAAGAACACAAAACAGAATTACCATTCAACCCAGCAAATCTCATTACTGTATATATATCCAAAAGAAAACAAATTGTTCTACCAAAAAGACACATCCACTTGCATGATGACACAGCATTATTCATAATAGCAAAAACATGGAGTCAACCTAGGTGCCCATCAATGGATCAATGGTGAGCTGAATTTCTTAAATGTAACACACATATACTATAGGATATACGTAGTTTTAAAAAGAACAAACTATATTATCTGCAGCAATATGGATGCAGCTGGAGGCCATTATCCTAAGCAAATTAACACAGGAACAGAAAGCCAAATACCACATGTTCTCCCTTATAAGTAGAAGCTAAATATTGGGTACTCGTGAAAATAAAGATGGCAACAATAGACATTGAGGAGTTTTAGACCAGGGAGAGAGGGGAGAAAGGGTTGAAGAACTATGAATATGATGGGATTATTTATACCCCAAACCTCAGCATCATGCAATATACCCAGGTAACAAATCTGCACATGTACCCCCTGAATCAAAAACAATAGTTGAAATTTTAAAAAATTGAAAACAACAATAAAAAAATAAAGAACTCAGTTAAAAAACTGGCAAAAGATCTGTATAGACACTCTAACAAGGAAGATATGAATATGTCAGATAAACATATAAATAGAGGCTCAGCACAGTCGGACATTGAAGAAATGCAAATTAAAAACACAAAGAGATACCATTCTCTTTGAGTGATTAAAAGAAAAAACTAAAAATACCAAGTGCTGGTAAGTATTCCAAACATCTGGAATCTTCGATTAATGCTGCTGCTGACACAGAATAGCACAGCGAATTTAGATAACAGTTTGTCAAATTCCTATAAAGCTAAACATAGACAGAAAAACAAAAACAGAAGAAAACCAGCAATCTCAGTCCTGCACATTTAGGCAAAATATTTGAAAACTTACGTTAACATAGAAATTTATATGTGCAAGTTAAACAGCATTATTAATAATCACCAAAAAGTAGAAATAACCCTTACTGTTTTTCAGCTGGGAAAAGATGAACTGTATCATAGCCATACACTGAAGTACTATTCATCAATAAAAAGGAGCATATTGATGCTTAGAGCAATATGGATGAATCTCAAATGAATTTTTTTAAATGAAAGAAACCATAATCAACAGTCTATATCATGTATGATTTCTATTGCATAATTTTCTGGAAATGGCAAGCTTACAGGGATGAAAAACCTGTCGTGATTATCAGGAGCTGGGAATTAAGGTAATGTTGACTAGCAGAGCAGCACAAAGAAATTTTAGGAATAATCAAAATGTTCTCTATGTGAAAATTGTGATGGATATATGATTGTAGGCATTTGTCAAAACTGGTAGAACTATAGAACATGAGTGAATTTTATTGTATGTAAACATAAAAAACATCAATGAGTGTTTTCAACTGTTGAGAAATTTTACTTTTTATAAATTATCGTTTACCTCTTTTATTCAGTTCAGAATTATTTTTTCTAAAAACTATCCTAATCAAATTAAAGAGTATCGATGCAAATATTACGTGCTTCTTTGTGGACTCACTGTCTGAAATATTTGTAATATAAAGTTATCAAATTCAAAACATAACTTTGAAAATAATGTGTGGAAATATTTAAAAACATAAGCAAATACCATATTTCTTTACAGAAAATATAGGAAAAACTATAATACAAAAGTTTTCTAAGAAAGACATTTAGCCTCATACATTTTCTACTTTCACAAAACTAGAAAAATGACATAATGATTTTCGTTTAGGTGCATGGTATTAAGAGAAGAGCAGAGCAGGAAAAAAGAATTTTTTTTTTTTTGGTGGAGGGTGGAAAGAAACTATCCATATAACCCTTACTATTTTCTTAACTTTGGGTTGCAACTACTAGTTAATTTCAAAACCTTTATAAGTGATTGATATAATTTGTTTTCACACTTAGTTTCCAGAAAAGAAAAAAATATACATTTTTTTCTCTCTGAACATGTGTGATTGCTGAGTGACAATGGCAATTCAAATTTTTGTGCATAATTTAAAAAATTAAAAATAGAGGTTCAATTTCTTATAGAGTCCAGTGACTCATTATCCTATCATGCTTAGTACTAAAGAATGGGATGTAAAATAAGTTACAGTAAGACTAATAGCTCCCCATTAGATAACCATTTATCTTTCTTTATTTAGAGCTCACTTAAAATAAATGTGTCCCTAGGTTATTAACATTTAAAATGTTCTATATTTTTTGCACAATTATATTTGAGAAATAGTTGGGAATATAGAGTTTTATATATTTCAGACAATATTAAACCATAATCACAGGCATGAAAATGCGTGAACACACATATAACTTTATTTTCATACAAAGTTTAATGTCCTGGTCATCAGAAAAGCAATTAATCTGGTAGCCTGAAATTTCACAAAAAATAATCCATCATAGTTTCAACATTGAGCTTCCAGCCTATTTGTGATAAGGAAATTGATGCAAAGTCATTTTCTCTGGAAAATGATATATAATTTATAATTATTCCTTTTTAACAGTGTTCTTGAGATATACTTTATACCTTAAAATCCACCCATTTAACATGAGAAATTCCGTGGTTTTTAATATATTCACAGCATTGTGCAATCATCTCAATTCTGGGACATCTTTATCACTTCAAAAAGAAACTATTAGCAGCCACTGCCCAATTCCTGTCAAACTCCAGAGCCCTAAGCAATCTCTAATCTACCTTGTCTCAATAGATTTGTCAATACTATACATATAACAGAATGCAATCCTTTATTTGGACAGTTTGGTGAGTGGTCTGTTGTATTTAGCATAATGTTTATAGAATTTCATTCATGTTGTAGTATGTATCAGTATACATAATAATATGTATCGGTATCTTTTTAATTATCCAAGATTATCTTTTATATGGATATGTTACTTTTAATTTAGCCATTCATCAGATCATAGACTTTTGGGTTGTTTTTGTCTTTTGGCTATCATGAACAATGCTTTTATTAACATTTATGTAAAAGCTTGTGTGTTGGGTCATATGCCAACTCTGTTTTCCATTTGAAGAACTGCCAAATTGTCTTCCAAATTGGGTGCACAATTTTACATAAACATCAGAAATGCATGAATGTTCCCATTTCCCTGTGCACTTGCCAACATTCATTATTATTTGTCTTTTTATTATAGCAATCTTAGGAGTAAGAAGTGCTATCTCATTGTGATTTAGATTTGCATATCCCTAACTCTAATGAAGTTAAATATATTTTTATATACCTGCTGGTCATTTGTTTATTTTCTTTGGAAAAATATGTCTATTTGTATTTTTTACCCATTTAAAAATTATATCTTTTGCATTACTATTGTTGGATTTTATAAGTTCTTTTTATCGTCTAAATTTAAGACCCTTATAAGATATACAATTTACAAATATTTTCTGGCATTCCGTGGTTTGTCTTTTCACTTTCTTGATGATATCCTTTGATGTACAATAGTTTTGAAGTTGATGAGGTATAATGTATTTTGTTGTTGTTGTTGCTTGTACTTTTAGTGTCAGATCTAAGAAAACTTTGCTTAATGCAAAGTCATAAAGGTTTACCTCTGTGTTTTCTAGTAGTTTTATAGTTTCAGTTCTCATATTAAGGTCAGTTATCTATTAGGTGTGGTTATTGTCATCCATTTTGTAAGAAAGGAATATAAAAATTATTCTTTTGCAAGTGGATATCCAGTAATCCCAGTGCCACTTGTGGAAAGACTATTTATTCTTTATTGACTTTAATTGGCTGAAAATCAATTGTCCAATTAAAATGAGGGTTTATTTGTGGACTGTAAGTTCTACTAAATGTGTATATATTTCCTTATGTCAGTATCACACTAGCTTGTTTGCTATTGTTTTGCAGAAAGTTTTGAAGTTGAAAAGGCTTAGTGATGCAACTTTGTTCTTATTTTTTCACAATTATTTTGACTAATCTAGTTCTCTTAAATTTCCATGGTTTTAGGATTAGAGTCTTAATTTCTGCAAAATCCAGGTGGACTTATGCTGAATCTGAAGATAAATTTGTGAAGGATTGCATCTTATAATATTGTCTTACAAATTATGAACATGGAATGTCTTCACTTATTTAGATTGTTCCTTTCTTTCACCAATACTTTAGAATTTTCAGAGGATAAGATGTACTTGTGTTAAATGTATTTCTAAGTATTTTATTTAATTTTATTCTATTGTCAGATTGTTTTCTTAATATTTTTAGAAATGCTTAATGCTAGAGTATAGAAATTCACTCAATTTTTAGTATATTGCTCTTATACCTTGAAGCACTTCTAAAGTATTAGTTATAACAGGTTTTTAAAAGATTTCTTAAGACTTTCTGTATAAAAAACTCACATCATCTTCAAATAGAGATAATTTTACTTATTTCTTTGCAGTCTGGATGCTTTTGTATCTTTTTTTTTTTTCCTAATTACCCGTGGTAAAATGTTTAATAGAAGTGGTAAGTATGAACATCTTATGTCTTGTTTCTGATCTTATGGGAAAAGCATTGACTATTTCACCATTAAATGTTTTGTCATTTCTCTTGTTGTTTCTTCTTTAACCAATTTATTACTTAGGAAGATCTTGTTTAATTTTGATGTATTTGTTAATTTTCCAAATTTCTTTTGTTATTCATTTGTAATTTCCTTTCATTTTGGTCAAAAGAGATATTCTGGATGAGTTCAATCTTTTCAAATTATTGAGGCTTCTTTCATAGCCTACCATATAGTCTATCCTGGAAAATCATGCCTGTGTACTTTCAGAGTATACGTATTCTGCTCTTACTAGTTAGATACATGTCTGTTGGGTCTAGTTGAGCTAGAGTGCTGTTTGTGTCTCCTGTTTATTAATCTACTGCTTAGTTGTTCTATTATTGAAAAAGGAATATAGAAATATCCAATTGTTACTGAAGTGTCTATTTCTCTCTTCAGTTCTGTCAGATTTGCTCGATGATTTTGGTGGCACTGGAGTTAGGGGCATATATATTTATAGTTATTATGTCTTTATGATAGTTTAACCTTTTTGTTATGATAAAATGTTTCTCTTTATTTCTGGTAACATATTTTAAAGTCTTTCATTGCCAAATATTTGTGTAGTCACTTCAGCTTTCTCATAATTCTTACTCACATGGTATGTTTTTCCACAGTTTTACATTCAATACATTTGTATCTTTGACTCTAGGGTATGTGTGCTGTAGGCATATGTTCAGATCTTATTTTTATTCTATCTGACGCTGTTTGCCTTGTTCTATGTTGTTTAATCCATTTACTTTGTTATTAATATAATAAACTTATATCTGCCATTTTTCTTTTTATTTTCTATGTGTTCCATGGTTTCCCCTTACTTCTCCTTGCAGCTTTCCTTTGCATTAGGTGAATACATTCTAGTGTAATATTTTATTACTTTTAATATTTTTCACTATACATGTGTAGGTATATATATATGTGCATGTATATGTATGTATGAGTGTTATCCTCTTAGTGTCTAGTGCTTGAATATTAATTTATCAGAGTTGCTTTTGACTTATTGTAAGTTAATTCCATGGGGACATAGAGATATTACTCCTATAAACCTGTATTTACTATTTCCTTTCCTGTAACATATATATGTAAAAAAATTCAATAACTACATTGCCATAATTATTATTTTATGTATTTTAATGAAGCTGATAAAAAAGGAGTAGTAAATAATTATAAATTATATTTCATTAACCTTCCTATTTTACATTTTTTTGTTCTTTTATTTCTTTTCCTGTGACTTTTAATTATGATCTGGTATCATTTCCTTACTCCAATGCTTTGTTTTAACTATTTTTGTGCTATTGCTGTAATTATGTATTATTATTATACATTACATTTCTATATGTTATAGATCCAATAACAAAATTATATATAATTGTGTATACATATATAATTATATATGTATAAATCTTGTCTTATACAATTGTTTATATTGATGTATATATCTTGCCTTATACAATTGCTTTTCAAATTCATTAAGAGGAGAAAAGAGAAAAAACATAAAATTATATTGTCTTTTGTACTTACCTACATGATTGCTTTTACTGACAATACTGTGTTTTTTAATGTGATTTCAATTATTATCTTGGGTCTCTGACTTTCAGCCTGAAGAATTTCTTTTTGTATTTTAGGTAACATGGATATGCTAGCAATAAATTTTCTCAATATTTGTTTGGCTAGGAAGGTTTGTATTTCACTTTCATTTCTGACAAATATTTTGCTGAATAAAAAATTATTTCATATTTTTTTTTCTTGCAATTTTTTGTTATTTCACAGCCTTCTTCCCTTCTGGCATCCATTGAGAGTCATTATTTTTCCTCCAAAATTTTCTTATTTTCTTTATCTTTCAGTATTTTTACTGAGCTGTGTCTGTGTGGATCTCTGTTTATCAGGCTTCATTAAGTTTATTGTGTGTACATATATGGCTTTTTTACAAATTTGAGAAATTTAATAACATTATTTCTTCTAGTATTATTTCCACTCCTTTTTTTCTCCTTTCCTTCTGATATGCCATTTCTTCATAATTGTTCTTTTGTTCTTTTTTACTTCAACAAAGTAAATGGATTAAACAACACAAACAAGGCAAATATTGCCAGATACAATAAAAAATAAGATCTGAGTATATGCCTTTTTCTTTGTTTTTTTTTTCTATCTTTTTCTTTAGATTGCATAATATCTATCTACCTAAATTCAAGTGTTCTGATTCATTCTTCTATTGGTTCAAATGTACTGTTGAATCACTCTAATCAATTTTATATTTTGATTATTGTACTTTTCAACTCCAGAGTTTCCATTTGGTATTTTTATGCCTTTTATTTAATTATTGATACTCTGCATTTGATAAAATATTGGCATTTTACCTTCCTTTACTTATTTAAGCAGAGCTTCTTTTAAATCTTTGAATATTGTTATAATGGCTCCATTGTAGCAATTGTCTGTTAAATTTGACATAAGAGCCCTCTCACAGTTAGTTTTTGCTGCTTGCTTTTTTTCATGTATAGGTCACAGTATAACTCATAATTTTGTCACAGATTATCTCATAGTTTTGTCAAAAAGTAGACATTTTAGATTACATATTGCATTAACTGTGAATACTGACACCCTTACCCTCTCTGGGACTTGATTTTACTGTTGTTTATTTGCTTATTTGTTTTGTTACTTGGCTGGAATATTTGGCAAAATCTATATCCCATTTAATATGATAACTCTGATGTCATGCAGCAGAGTGTACAGCCTTAAATATGGACATACACTAAGATGTCAGTGATTTTAGCTGAGCTGTCTTTGATAGTTTCTTTCCCTGATATTTCAGCTAAACTACCTGCTTCATTTGGTATCCATTCTCAGCCAATTAGGCTTCACTCATTACTGGCTGATTGCTTGATTGTTTTTGGCAATGTCTTGGGGCATAAATTGCTCAGCAGTCTGATCCAATTAAATTTGAGCCCCTTTGCAGAGGTAGTCTTTGAGCCAAGACTTCAATGTTGGTTCTGATCCAAGCGAGCTCTTTCTCTGCACTTTTCCTGGTTCTCTCTGCTAAATGTACAGGTAATATACAGTCTTTTAATTTTTAATTTAATTTTTATATTTTTGCTCTCATGAAGCTATCAGCTTCTTCTTATTGCCTTACCATCAAAATCTCCACTGATTTTGACAACTCCCTTAGCCTGAACTTTCCCATACTTGGCTCCAAATGAAGTCCCTTCTCTTGAGGACTGCTTTGGTGCTCTCTGTATTTATGGTCCCCTGGGCAAAACGTGTGTGCCACTGCTTTGGAGATAAAAATGAGAGCAGTAGCCTGCTTCTTCTAGATTGATATCCCTGCTTTTTATCAGACAGGTGAAGTATCCTCTGGTCTTCTTAACTTGCCTAACCCAGCTTGGGATTTCTACCATATAAGTGAATGGGAGTATGGGCAATTAGGCACAGTATTCTTAACCATTCTTGCCTATAATAGAGTTTCTGCAGCATAGACCTGTTAGAAATTAGAAATCATGGAAGCCTGTGCCTCAGTGGAAGATACCTTAACCCTAGACTTGGAGTTGGAGGGAAACGGAGTTTAGTGTTTTTGAATGACCATGCAAGGGATGAAGCTTTTGTCACACTAAATTGTGGGGAGAGATATGGGTTATGATTCCCATGCCACAGGCTCTCACTATTCATGCAGAATACTAGTAGATGTTGTAGAATAAGTGCTTCTGCATTTGCTGTTTGCTCTTAGGACTATCTCTTAGGTTGCTTCCAACTCTTAGCTGCTGTGAATAATCCAGCTATGAATATGGGTACTGATATCTGTTTGAATCTCCATTTCAAATTCTTTTTAATATCTACCCAGAGTATAATAATTGAGTCATATGGTAATTTTATGTTTAATTTTTTTGATGAATCGCCATACCATTTTCCTTAGTAGCTACACCATTTTACATTCCCATCAGAAATGTATTAGCATTTTAATTCCTTCATATCATTGTCCTTCCTTCCTTCTCTCCTTCCTTCCTTCCTTCCTTCCTTTTCCTAAGACTTATTCACTATAACAAGAATAGCATGGGAAAAACCCACCCTCATGATTCAATTATCTCCCACAACACATGGGGATTATGGGAGCTTCAATTTAAGATGAAATTTGAGTGGGGACACAGCCAAACCCTATCATTCTGCCCCTGGCAACTCCAAAATCTCATATTCTCACATTTCAAAACAAACCATGCTTTCCCAACAGTTCCGAAAAAGTCTTAACTCAATTCAGCAATAACTCAAGAGTTCACAGTCCAAAGTGCCGTCTGAGACAAGGCAAGTTTCTTCAACCTATGAGCCTGTAAAATCAAAAGCAAGTTAGTTACTTCCTAGATACAATGGGGGTATGGGCATTGGGTAAATATGCCCATTTCAAATGGGAGAAATTGACCAAAATGAAGAGACTACAGGCCTCATCAAAGGTTGAAATCCAGCCAGGTGGTCAAATATTAAAGCTCCAAAATAATCACCTTTGACGGCATGTTTTACATCCAGGGCACAGTGATGCAAGAGGTGGGTTCTCATGGTCTTGGGCAGCTCTGCCCCTGTGGCTCTGGAGAGTACAGTCCCTCTCCTGGCTGCTTTCACAGGCTGGCATTGAGTGACTGTTGCTATTTCACGTGCATGGTGCAAGTTTTTGTTGGATCTACCATTGTGGGGTCTGGTGGATGGTGGCTCTCTTCTCATAGCTCCATTATGCAGTGCCTCAATGGGGACTCTGTGTGGGGGCTCTCACCCCACATTTCCCTTCTGCCCTGCCCTAGCAGAGGTTCTCCATGAGGGCTCTGCCTCTGCAGCACACCTCTGCCTAGACACCCCAAATTTTCCATACATCCTACAAAATCTAGGTGGAGGTTACCAAACCTCAATTCTTGACTTCTGTGCACCCACAGGCATAACAACAAATGTAATACACCAACATGTGGGGCTTGAACCGTCTGAAGCAATGGCGTCAGGTGTACATTGGCCCCTTTTATCCATGGCTGTGATACAGGGCACCAAGTCCCAAGACTGCAAAAAGCAGCAAAGCCCTGGGCCTAGCCCACAAAACAATTTTTTCTTCCTAGGCCTCCCAGCTTGTGATGGCAGGTGCTGCCACAAGGACCTCTGACATGTCTTAGAGAATTTTTTCCTATTGTCTTGGAGATTAACATTTGGCTTCTCATTACTTATGTAATTTTCTGCAGCCAGCTTTGAATTTTTGCTCAGAAAATGGGCTTTTCTTTTCTAGTATGTCATCAGGCTGCTAATTTTCCAAACTTTTATGTTCTGCTTTCATTTTAAAGATAAGTTTCAACTTCAAACTATTTCCTTGTGAATGAATACAACTGAATGCTTTTAAGAGCAACTAAGTTATCTCTTGAATGCTTTACTGCTTACAAATTTCTTCTGCCAGATACACTAAATCATCTCTCTCATGTTTAAAGTTCCACAGCTATCTAGGGCAGCTGCAAAATGCTACCAGTCTCTTTGCTAAAGCATAGCAATAATCACCTTTGCTCCAGTTCTCAGTAAGTTCCTCATCTCCATCTGAGACCACTTTAGCCTGAACTTTTTGGTTAACACCATTCAACAAGTATGTAGGAAGGTCCAAACTTTCCCACATCTTCCTGTCTTCTGAGCCCTCCAAACAGTTCCAACCTCTGCCTGTTACCCAGTTCCAAAGTCACTTCCACATTTTCAGGTATCTTAATAACAGTGCCTCACTCCTGGTACCAATTTGTCCTATTAGTCTATTTTCTTACTTCATGAAGAAATACCCACAACTGGGTGATTTAAAAAGAAACGAGGTTGAATGGACTCACAGTTTCACATGGCTGGGGAGGCCTCAGAATCATGATGGAAGGCAAAGGGCATGTCTTACATGGTGGCAGGCAAGAGAGAATGTGCAGGGGAACTGCCCTTAAGTATACCATCAGATCTCATGAGACTTATTTACTATCATGAAAACAGCACAAGAAAATCCTGCCACCATGATTTAATTACCTCCCATTGAGTCGTCACACATGGGGATAATGCAAACTACAATTCAAGATGAGATTTGGGCGTGGACACAGCCAAGCCATATAAGGGCAAATAAGATATTTTGTTGCAGGCATGCAAAGTGTCATACTCACATCATGAAATATGGGCAATCTATCCCCTGAAGCATTTATCTTTCATGTTATAAACAATCTAATTATAATCTTTTAGTTATTTTTAAATGTACAGTTAAATTAATATAGACTATAGTCATCCTGTTGTTCTACCAAATATTAGGTACTATTCATTTATTCTAACTACTTTTTGGAACCATAAACCTCTCCTGCCATCCACTCACTTTCTCTACTATGCTTCCCAGCCTCTGATAAGCATATTCTATACTCTATCTCCATAAGTTCAATTGTTTTTTTAGATTACACAAATAATTGAGAACATGCAATGTTGATCCTACTGTGACTTTCTTATTTCACATAATATGATAACCTCCAGTTCTATCCATGTTGTTGCAAATGACTGAATCTCAGTTTTTATATGAATTAATAGAAGTACATTGCATATAAATTTTATATTTTCTTTATCATACATCTGTTGAGGAACACCTACGTTGTTTACAAATATTCCTTATTGTAAACAGAGTTGTCAAAAACAGGGGGTGCAGATATCCAATTTCTGTGGGTATATACCAAGCTGTAGAATCGTTGAATCACATAGTAGCTCTATTTATAGTTTTGTGAGGATTCTCCAAATTGTTCTCCATAGTGGTTGCACTAATTTACATTCTCACAAACAGTGTATGAGGGTTCCCTTTCCTCCACATCCTCTCCAGCATTTGTTATTGCCTGTCTTTTAGATAAAATCCATTTTAACTGGGGAGAAATGATATCTAATTGTAGTTTTTATTTGCATTTATCTGATAATCAATGATATTGTGCATCTTTTCATATCCTGTTTGCCTTTTATATGTTATCTTTTGAGAAATGTATATTCACATCTTGTGCCCAGTTTTTGATGAAATTATTAGGGTTTTTTTTTTTTAATACAGTTGTTTGAACTTCTTATACGTTCTGGTTGTTAACACCATGTCGGGGGTAATTTGCAAATATTTTCTTCCTTTCTGTGGGTTGTCTCTTCACTTTGTTGATTGTTTTATTTGCTGTGCAGAAGCTTCTTAAATGGATATGATTGCATTTGTACATTGTTGCTTTGATTGCCTGTACTTCTGGGGTATTACAGAAGAAAACTGCCCAGATTGATGTAGAGCATTTTTCAAATGTTTCCTTTTAATAGTTTTCTTTTAATGCTTACACAGTTTGAGGTCTTGGATTTAAGTCTTTAATCCATTTAGATTTCACTTTTTTATATGGTGAAAGATAGGAATCTAGTCTCATTCTTCTGCATGTGAATGTCCAGTTTTCCCAGCACTGTTTTTTCAAGAGACTGTCTTGGCATTTATGGAGAAAATGAGTTCCCTTGAAGGTGTTTGGATTTGTTTGTAGGTTCCTGATTCTGTTCCTTTGGTCTGTGTGTCTGTTTTTATGTCATTATTATGTTGTTTGTTTACTATAGCTCTGTAACATGATTTGAAGCCAGGTAATATAATTCATCCAGTTTGGTTCTTTTTGCCTAAGATAACCTTGGCTATTCTGGGTCTTTTGTGGTCCCATATGAATTTTAGGATAATTTTTTCTATTGCTATAAAGAGTGCCATTGATATTCCGATAGGGATTACATTAAATCTGTAGTGGCTTTGTGTGATGTGCACATTTAAAAAATATTGATTCTTGTAATCCATGAACATGGAATATTTTACCTTTTTTTGGTGTCTTCTGAAATTTTTTTCATCAACATTTTATAGTTTTTTATTATAGTGATCTTTTACTTCTTTGGTTATGTCAATTCCTAGGTATTTAGTTTTATGTGTAGCCATTGTTAATTTGACTACTTTTTAACTTCTATTTCAGTTGGTTCACTGTCAGGATATAGAAATGCTACTAATTATCGTCTTTTTATCTTGTGTCCTGCATGTTTACTAATTATTTAAATCAGTTCTAATAGTTTTTTGGCACTCCTTAGTTTTTTCCAATATGGAATTATCAGCAAAAAAAGATAATTTGACTTCTTCCTTTCCAATTTAAATGTATTTTATATATTTCTCTTGTCTGATTGCTCTAGCTACAAATTCCAGTATTGTTGAATAACATCAGTGAAAATGGGCATCTTTGTCATGTTCCACATCTTGGAGGAAAGGCTTTTATTATTTTACTATTCAGTGTAATACTGAAGACTATTACACTATGGATCTGTCTTATGTGGCTTTTATTATGTTGTGATATGTTCACTTTTTCAGAGTTTTTCTCATTAAAGGGTATTGAAGATTATTATTTTGATATCAATTGAAATAATCATAGTGTTTTTTCTTTCAGTCTGTTGATATAATCTATCACATTGACTGATTTGCATATGTTGAATCATCCTTGTGTCATAGAAACACAGATTTCTTGGTCATGACAAGTAGTCTTTTTAATGTGCTGTTTAATTCAGTTTGCTAATATTTTGTTAAGGTTTTTACATCAATATTCATCAGAGACATTGGGGCCTGTAGTTTTCTTTTCTTTTAACATGTCTTTGCATGGCTTTGGTATCATGGTAATACTATATTCATAGAATGACTTTGCAAGTATTTTCCCATCCTCTATTTTTAGGAATAGTTTGAGTAGGCTTGGTTTTAGTTCTTTAAATTTTTGGTAAAATTCAGCTGTGAAGTCATAAGGTCTTGGGCTTTTTTATCCTGGTAGAATTTTTATTACAGCTGCGATCTCATTTTTTGTTATTGGTTTATTCAGGTTTTGGAGTTCTTCATGGTTTAATCTTGGTAGATTGCATGTCTCCAGAAATTTACCCATTTCTTGCAGATTTTTCAATTTTTTGGCATGTAGTTGCTCGCCGTCAAAATTTTTTCACTGATATATTTTTTGAAAGATGGCTTCAATCCCCATTTGCCTTTTTTGTTTGTTTGTTTGTTTTTTTTTTGAGACAGATTCTTACTCTGTCACCAGGCACCAGGCTGGACTGCAGTAGCACAATCTTGGCTCACTGCAACCTCCGCCTCCCAGGTTCAAGCAATTCTGCTGCCTCAGCCTCCTGAGTAGTTGGGACTACAGGCGCACACCACTACGCCCAGCTAATTTTTGTATTTTTAGTAGAGACGGCTTCACCATGTTGGCCAGGATGGTCTCGATCTCTTGACCTTGTGATCCGTCTGCCTCGGCCTCCCAAATTGCTGGGATTACAGGTGTGAGCCACTGCGCCTGGCCTGTCTTTTATTCACCTTATTCTTAAGATGTTTGTCAGAGAGATGGAAAATCGGCAATGACTACTCTGGCTTCTTGCTGACAGGTGGTATAATTGGGGAAGGTTGGTCCCAGGAGAATAGGAGTAAAATTGCTGCTTTGCAGCCATCTGCATGTATTCATTGGTGTATGACAAAAACATTAATATTCTCACCCACAGTTCTAATAGACCACTTAAGTGAACAATAAACCATAGGTTGTTAGAAGGACAGATTCAGAGAAACAGGAAAGGGCAAATTAAATATATCATCTTTAGTATATTTGAATATCTTTTGAGTCAGTTCAGTTAAACAGCTGTTTCCCACATGAGGAGGTGGCATTTCAGATTGGCTAGGCTTCTCTATGTTATGAAGGCAAACTAATTTTAATAAGAGGCTTTTTTATAGAGACAGAAGAAAAACAAAGGTTAATGTTGGATACAATGTATCCAGGTGTTAGATTTAAAGCATCTTTAGGTATAGAAGAGGACATTGCCAACAATCTGACACGTTTTTCTCTCACCTGTATTACAAGCAATACGCTTCAACTTACAGGGCCTCAGGAAAGAATTGGTGACAATTTTATGGAGGCCAAGTCAAAAATGAAAAATGAAACAAAACTTTGTAAGGATTAGTATGGAAACCTGTAGCCTGGAAAAAATTTAGTATTCTGTCCAAGTTGCACTGAAAATAGGGGACTAGAATCTAATAACAGGTGTACTACAGTTTTTTCTGAAATATAATTTTTATTTTTCCAATCCTTGTTTTTACTAAAAACAAATCACAGTAAGACTAATTTTTTTGTAAAATAAGTTTTAGTCTTACTATACTTGGCTTGAGTATTTGTATAACTCCAGCAAGAATAATTATTTGCCACACAGTCCCTTTTTTAAGTTGAATTGTCTAGAACTTTATTCCATAAGAAATCTCAGGTAAAACACTGTTAAAGCCTTTAAGTGTAGCCACAGATTTATCTGTGCTTACAAGTACCTGTATTAATTGGGTGAATTTCTTACCTCAAGATCCCAAGATAATTTAGGCTTTTGGAGCCTGTCAGGAATTGACATTCTTTACTTACCACATGGCAGGAACCCCATTCTGGGACTGTGTAGACAAGGTGTGAGGTCAGTTTTCCCAAGGGGCTTTTATTGGCCCTATAAGTCAACTTTGACCCTTAAATGAATCTGAAAGTGGCTGGGTGTGGCTCATGCTTGTAATCCCAGCATTTTGGGAGGCTGAGATGGGCGGATCACAAGGTCAAGAGATCGAGATCATCCTGGTCAACATGGTGAAGCCGTCTCTACTAAAAATACAGAAATTAGCTGGGTGTGGTGGTGCGTGCCTGTAGTCCCAGATACTTGGGAGGCTGAGGCAGGAGAATCGCTTGAAGGTGACACTTCCTGCTTCTGGTAGGCGGAGGTTGCAGTGAACCGAGTTTGAGCCATGGCACTCCAGCCTGGAGACAGAGTAAGAATCTGTCTCAAAAAAAAAAAAGAATCTGAAAGTATGCCATTCCATAGAAAATCCTGGTAAAATAACCAGTGTCTCTAATTTTTTCCTGTTACAAAAGGAAAGGTTTTTATTGAACTTATGCAAATAATCATACCTGTCATAAAGTAAGTACACATGGAAACAGTTTTCAAGTTCTGGAGAAATCAGGTAGAGAGAAATATGCTTGAGATTTTGCTCACAGGAATGTAATTCACCGAATTGTTTAAAGCTGTAGATATCTCAAATGAAAAAAAAAAAAAAGTTTGCTGGACTCCAGAACAAATGAATAAGCAATGTTTTAACCAAATTTATATAAAGACTATTTTGGTTTTCCATTAATTCAGTCTATGTAATTAATTTCTGTTCTGCTTGATATTGGTAAACACATTAACTCTCTATGGGAGTCTTGGAAGTTTTTTCTCCTATTTTAATGTCACAATCTCCAAAGTTATCACAAAGCTGCATTCAAGTGTACCTGTCTGAGTCCTATAGCTGAGTATAAAACCAACCTGAATACAGTCAAAATAAAACAATTGTGGATGAAAAAAGTCTCAAAACTGCCATGAGTAAGGTCTGGCCATCTCCGTAGCACATAATAGCAAAACAACCATAATTATTACTAAAAATATACTGAGACATATCAGAATTACAGGAATCTCACACAATTCTGGAACACACACCAATAACACATTTATGCAAATACAGCCCACAGAAGAAAGCCAAACACAATTTCATATTTAACAATGCTTCCTGTGTGATTTTGATACACCAAATAAGCCAAATATATCTCTTTTGGACTTTGGAGTATTTAATATCTGAAAGGTTAACTAGATCAAAAAAGGGCTTATTTTAGAATTTGTCAGTCAAAGTTTGTCAAATATCAAATATTTAAACACTTGATATTACAAAATGGAACCCATGTAACTGTAAGTAATTTATTTAGCCCAAAAGGATAACTAAAATAATTGTAAAAGCAAATTCTTTACTTGCTGATAGAGGGGAGACTCAGCTTTCCAAACAGGACCCAATAAAGACAGCTTCAAAACACGTGGATGTTTTCTTTCACCCCTCTCTAATTTTTGTCGTCTATTCAAAAGGCATATAAAAATCTTTTACAATATTTTATAATACACTAAAATATTGTTTAAAAGAGAACACAAAATTTAACCTTTGCATTAGTGCCTTATTAATGTTAAACCCTATTGTTAGGGACAAGGAAACCTCTTTATAATACACTAAAATATTGTTTAAAAGAGAACACAAAATTTCACCTTTGCATTAGTACCTTATTAATGTTAAACCCTATTGTTAGGGACAAGGAAACCTCCGCGCAGGCTGATCCTTTACCCCCTCTGATTGCTCTGAAACTGCATTCCTAAACCCCTACCTAGGCGCCACATCAAGTCTGCAAGACATGCCACAGTTAAGGAAAGCCTGATTACAGCTATCCTGGCAGCACGTGCAGCTCGAGGGAGGACAGGGAAAATGAATGTTGGATATCTATACTTGTAAATTCCTGTTTGACACATATCTGTAAAAAAAATCCTGGTTTCTGTCTTTTTTAAAAGACTCCCGCCACAAAAGTCACAGGATGATGTATTAAGTCTGTTATAAGTTAACAAACTATCTCTGTGCCTGTTACCAGTGGATAGATTATCTCAGTCCTAAAGCTCCCTTATTCCCTTTCTCACCATATATAAACCCGTCGTTTTGTAAGCTCGGCATTGCCTCCTCTGAGTGTTACGAAGCATCCCAGCAGGTTAACAAAACTTGTTTGCCTGACTTTGGATCTATTCTCCTTTCTCTCGGCTACCCTTATACCTATTACTAATAAAATGTTATAAACCAATCTATACAATTTTAATTAGCTTGACCATGAGGCAAAATTTTCACAAACCTCTTATATTTCTTTATAATTTTCTATTAAACAGCAGGTCCATTCTCTAAGAAAAACATGTTATTCAGACTCAGGGGTACAGATTCTGGCCTGGCATTAGTGTGCTTTTATTTTAATGTTTTACCTACAGAAGAACTAAATAATCCCCTTTAAATTTTAGCTAATTTGTCAATACCCACAAAACTTAGATCAATCCTTCAGAAATCCTTTACAGCTTGCTTCAACTTTGTTTTGTTCCATTACTCTTTTAAGAATTAAAAAAAAAAAAAAACTTCTGAACTAGACAAAATTACATGTCCTTTAACAAAAATCATATTGCCATGCCTTATAGCCTCCTACGAAAACCAGATGTTTTCGTAGAAAACAGAAACCATGTTTCTTTTACAACATGCATGTAAAATTGTTTTGCCAGTAGTCTTAAGTACATGTTACACTGTGAACTCTTAGCAACTTTCATTCTTGGTTAAAAATAAACAACAACAACAACAAAAAAAAACAAAAAAAGTCTGGTAAGCAAGCAGTTTTAACCATGTATAACATTGCAGAACCCAATGACAAAGACTAAGCTGCTGAAAATGTCTGACTCTTCCCAACTTAACCACGGAATCTGACTAACCCGTATGTGTCCAGGCCTTATTTAGAATCTAATGACTGTCTGTAAAACAGACAAATTAACAATTAATAAAGTCAGATAAGCAGTTTATTACCTTAAAGCATCCAGCAAACCATATTTGACCTGTCTAATTTAGACCAAATGTATAAACTTTGAAGATATTTTTTAGTTTATCAATAGTCTTTTAACTGTCTTTATTTTTCAAACATGATCTCAGTCACATGACCTAGAACATATTAAAGTTTCTTTCTGAAATTTGATCTAAGCATTAAGCCACTTCATTAGAGCTCTTTTATATAAACAGCCCCATACACAGACAGACAGAAACAGAGAATCAAGACAGAGTTCCGTCAACTGAGAAGTGATTAGCGGCAGAGCAGGGTCTTCAAGACAATATCTGCATGCATATAGCGCAAATATTTTCTATGGAGTTCTCCAAAGAAAAATCCATTGAAAATATTATATTTTAGCCAGGATGAATAGTCAATATTTCTAGCATTTGAATCTTTTTTACTAAAGGTAACCTCCTAAGTAAAATCAATAAGCCATCATTAAGGGGATAGCTTAACCACAGACACACGAGTTTTCTCCAGAGAAATGGTAAGTGATTTTTACAAGATCTAGAATCTCCCCAAAGGTAGTTCAAATAAAAGAAAATTCAAGATAAAAAAATTAGAAGCTGTCCATGGAGGGAAAAAAAATGTCAATAAATGGCAAAATTTCCACGAGTATTAAACTTCAAAGGACTCACTCCAAAGCCAAAATTGAACACAGGCCACCACTGGGAGAGGGTAAAGAGTTAGCACCTGATGCAGAGCAAAGGTGACTGCTGTTGTTCTTCCCTGAGGAAGTCTTGAACATTTTCAAGCTTGCAAAGGATTTTAACTGCTCAGGAAATTTTTCTAAGACTAGCCATGTTATTATTATGCATTCTTCTTTTAATTCAACCTTTTTCTTTTAATGGTACACTCAGTTCTAATAGTGACTCAATCCAAAATGTCTGGTAAAGTCCAGATCGTAATTTTCCAGGTTTTGACTATATCAGCAAAAGGTGTTTCCAGAAAGGGGGTAGAAGAGGTGTTTCCAGAAAGGGGGTAGAGGAGATGCCTCCAGAAAAGGGGGTAGAGGAGGTATGTCCATGATCCCCATGATTCCCAGGAATTTACTCTCAGAAAAGGACTTAAGATAGCAAAAGATCATAAAAGCCCAACAAAGATGAGATCTTTTAAGACAAAAACCACCCAGGGGCTTGGCATATTCAGGATGAAGAGCATGCTGACTCATCTCAGACTCGTCCTCTCAGACTGGCTGCCTGAAATAAATTCAAATACTCCAGCCCTCCAGATGGTACAGGCCAAGAGAGAGTACCCGACATGGTCATAAAGTCATGCTCTCAAGGACAAAAAGCAAAACAAGAAAAAATCTTCATTTAATTTTTGCTCCAGGGATCTGTAGCTTAGTTTGTAACTGACCAGTATGCAGGGCTGGCTTGAGTAGTAAGCTTCTAGGAGCCCTAAATACACATTCTATTCTGTGGTACCTCTCTTTATGACAGAATGGCATAGAAAGACACATTCATAGTGCAAGGTACACCAAGTTTACTACAGTCTCAGACTTGTGTCACAAATACTTTTTCTCATTAATAAACAGTGATTTCTACAGATCACTCAACTGGTTTGCACAGTGAGAAAGAGGGCCCAGAAGCCTGATTGGTAAGAAATTCATTCTTACGATTTTGCTGGCATGCGGGGTTTCCGGGTTCTCTTTCCCTTGGGGCCCTGACTACCCTACTCACTGCACTATAGTCACAAAGGAAAATCACCTTTCTCCATTTCATGGAGCCTTAGGCAAAAGCCTCTTAATTTTGCAAGATGCCACCCAATGGGCTGTGAGGGGAATCCTAATTGGGGGAACCAAATTAACATTTTCCATCCCAGCTGACACAAAACACACCTAACAAAACAGACATTAGTCAACTTGCTGAGCACCCAATATTGACCAATTCCCTTTGCTCCCTGTTTTCTTTGAGCCATTCAAAGTGGGGAGGGACCTCTGACTGAGAATTCAATGGATGGTGTCTGGGCAATTTGAAGAGAAGATAGTCAGCTCTAGTCAGGCCTGTTGACCTTCCACTAACAATTCCTTCAGGGCTTACAAAATGTGACCAGACAAACAAGGAGGCTTCTCTTGAGTTAGGCCTGCTGGACTTTCATCAGCAATTTCTTCAGCGATCCCATCCACAAACAGAAACACACACAACAAAGATAAACAGAAGACCTTCCAAACTGATTCCAGACCAGAGGATCATTCCTTCAAACAGTCCCATATTCTTCACCCAATTGAGGAGATAGTTCCCCAATCTGAAAATCCCTGTGATAGGGCCAGTCCCTGTGACACGGCTACAGTGCATCTTAGTAAGGCCAACAGATCAGGAGAAGGGTGGAGGTAATGGCAATGCCTAGCATGCTCACCAAGCAAGTTCCAGACTATTTCTCCACTGCAATTTGGCCCAAACACTATGGGTCAACAGCACCTCATCAGTTGAGACAGCACCAGAGATAGCCTTCAGTTAAATAAGCAGCTGCCAGAGCTTACCTACATGTTCCTTATTCTGGTGGGGGTACTAACAAACCGTGGTCAGGGGATCCCAGATGATCCCTCAAATTTGTAACTTCCCTAGAGGTTCTTCCTGCCTACCACATAAAGAAAGACCATGCGATTTCAGAAAAGAGTTTAATAGACATGAAGCCAGAAAGCCCATGTAGGAGTCGGAGTTTTTACTTAAATCATCTCATCCAAAGCTCATCAGTTAGGGTTTTTCAAAGGCTTTTTGTGGGATGGGGTGGGGGTGGCCAGGTAATGAGTATTCATTGCTGATTGCTTGTGGTGGAGATGAAATCATAGAGGGTCATAGCTGTCCTCTTGCAGGATGAATTGGGTGGGGTTGGTGGGTCCAGGTGGAGCCATGGGTGTCAGATATGCAAAAAAGATGAAAAATATATCTCAAAAGGCCCATCTACAATAGTGGTGTTATCTGCAGGAATAATTGGGGAAGTTGTAGATCTTATAATCTTCATAATAATTATAATCTTCATAATACCCTAAAATCTTTTAAGTCTGCACTTTAGCAGGACTCGGGCTCCTCTCCTTAGCCCAGACTGATGACCTCCCATTAGCTTTACAAAAGCCCTTGAGTTTTGGGCAAGGCTTATTATCATTTAAACAATAGACTAAATGTCTCTCCTTAGCTTGTATTAATAGCCCAGGAATAATTAAAGGAAAGGTAAGATGGGGGTAGGTTAGCTCAGATCTTGTTCACTTTTGTGATTGTCTCATATAATTTTTGGAAAGGCACCTTGTTCATTTTGAAGGTGATTTTCCCTGATATGATTTCGTTTCTTGCTTTTTATTTTTTGTGTATGTATTGTATATTTTTTGGTTTCAGATTACCATGAGGCTTGGAAATGTTGTTTTATAGCTAATTTTTTAAGGTGGTAAAAAACTTAACAGTACCTGCATAAACCAACAAGCAAAAATTAAACTAATAAAGATTCTATGCTTTCACTTTGTCCTGTACTTTTCAAATTTTTGTTGTTAATATTTATATAATTGTACTGTTTAAGTCTTGAAAACTTGCTAAATTATTATTTTTATTAGGTTTATCATTTTGTCTTTCTACTTAAGAGTAGATTACACACCACAGTTACAATGTTATAATATTCTGGGGGTTTTTTTGTGTGTGTATTTACTATTGCCAGTCAATTTTTTATCTTCAAATGATTTCTTATTGTTCATTAATTTCATTTTCTTTCTGATTCAAGTACTCCCTTTAGCATTTTTTGTAGAAGAGGTCTGGTGTTAATGAAATACGTCAGCTTCTGTTTGTTTAGGAAAGTCTTTATTCCTCCTTCATGTTTGAAGAATATTTTTTAACCAGACATAGTATTTTAGGGTAGATAGGGTAGAAGGTTTTTTTGTATATTTTTTCTTTTCCTTTTTTTTTTTTTTTCGTTGTTTTGTTTCCTGTCAGCACTTTAAATTTGTCTTACCAGTCTTTCCTGGCCTGTAAGACTTTCACTGAAAAGTCTGCGTCTAGGTGTGTTTGAGCTCCATTGTATTTTTTTTTCCCCTGAGATGTGTTTAGAATCTTTGTTTTTTAGTCCCTGACCATTGGAGGGTTTCATTTTTAAATGCCTTGAGGTGGTGTTCTTTGGATTAAATCTGTTCGGTGTTCTACAGACTTCTTATACTTGGATATTGATAAGTTTCCCTAAGTTTGGGAAGTTCTCTGTTATTAAGTATTATCTCCTTGAATAAACTTCCTACCCTTATCTCTTTCTCTACCTCTTCTTTAAGGACAATACTCCTTACATTTGCTCTTTTGAGGCTATTTTCTAAATCCTCTAGGCATGTTTTATTGTTTTTTATTCTTTATTCGCTCATCTCCTCTGTGTATTTTCAAACAGTCTGTCTTCAGGCTCACTAATTCTCTCTTCTGTTTGATCAATTCTACCATTAAAAGACTAACACATTCTTCAGTATGCTAATTGTATTTTTCAACTCCAAAATTTCTGCTTGATTCTCGTTAATTATTTCAAGCTCTTTGTGAAATTATTCATATATGCGTATATATGTAGATACACACACACACACAAAGTATATGAAAATCTACCAAACACTAGTAAATAAATTTAAACAATGCACAAAAGACAGAAGTATAATAAGCATTTTCAGGATTTCTATGTGAATGAATGCTGCTAAAGTATTCTTTTAAATATATACATTTTTTAGTGCACTGTACGGTCTTTCTTAAATAGTAACATCATTTAATTATCTTAAAAATTATTTTTCAAGGAGAAAGTATGGGACTATCACAGATTAACTCAGTGTAGTTTCAAAATAACATGCATTGAGAATTAGTGGGGTTCAATTTAATTATACTTAACATACTCTGAGGGCTTCTGCAACTCATTAATAACATTAATTTTTATGAATTGAATATTCTTCCTAGAGAAATATATTAGCCTCTCACATAGAACCAAAATACCCTGTGGATATCACAGTAATTCTTCTCTAGGGAAATTGTGATGCAATCATACAGTTGATAATTTTATCATGATGAAAAGGAAACTTGAATTAAAATTATTATTTAAATGCTGGACAAAAATTCTGCCAACACACACATCAATAGAATACAGTGGGAAGATGGAATATAGCAGTGTAATAGAAATAGCTATCAGCAAAGAATAGATTTCAGAGAAGACTGCTCCAATATCTCTTCCTGGAAACCATATACAAGTGCACTGTTGCCATCTGCATTTACTGAGAAGAAGTAAGAAACAATTACAGTATTTTGAAACATATTTTAGCACAATTCAATAAATATCACTGTCAGAGCATATTTCATCTGTTTTGGCTCAGAAGGAAGATTTGCTCTTATGATATTAAATTATTTTGGACAAATTTTTTCTACATTCTAAATGCCTACACTTTTATAGACTTTAGATTGCTTTTGAGAACTATCTACTATATCGTATTTTTAATTGGATGATGCATAAAATGTTTCAACAAATAAAGGAGAAAATCCCAGTCTTTCAAAATTCAGATAGCAAGATAACAGACATGATTAAATCCACTCTGGTGATGCTCCCTATTATTTTCTAATCTCTATCAATTTGAGAGTAAATTTATATTTTATAGATGTTTTTCTTAATATTCCAAAGCAGAATTCAATGTTCATTATACAAATATTTCCAGTCAAACTGTTCCATTTAATGTATCTGTTAATGTCTGATAGCAAATTTCATATGATAAAGGTCTCATACATACTATTTGACTCATGTTCTAAGCTGAACTCTCATGAAAAGAAATAAGATGCTGTAAAATTGCTTTTAATCTTTCTTTTTGATCTCTTGCATTTTCAACAGCTTCCCAATTGCCCCACTGAAGACTGTCAATGTTGTGTTTTAGGGCCATATCAGGTTGTAACTGATACACTAATTTCAGTCAAAAAAAAAAAAAGCTTCTGTGTAGAGTTCATCGGTTGGTCTTTTCAAAACAATAAATGACTCACCTAATGGGCTGACACATCAATGTTTAGTTAAATGTGGTACACATGCATAGCTGAGTTATTTGAAACATTCAATCCAGATTTTAACTTTTTATTTAGGGACTTGTGTGACTAAGCTCTGTATTGTTGGGGATATTCTGTGAAGATTGATAACTTCAGTCTATTCATGTAAACTAACCAGAGCAGCCAAAGGATACACTAGAAAAAAAATACCATAAGATGAGTAATTCCATTTTCACCTGATATTTCTTACAATATCTACTGGAATTTGCTGGACACCAATTTAATGAAGTGATCATCACCAAGTTAGTAATTTGGAACCTACATAGATAGGCAGACATCAGGAACTTGGTAAGCGTGGGCTTTCTAAGAAAGTATCATCAAATGTTGCTACTTTATACATATATAATATAGTATACTTTATGTTAATAAAGTGTGCTTATTCAACTCCAGACCTTTAGTCAATCCATGGTTCCATAATTGTATTCTAGGTTCAATTATTCAAGTTTCTGTAGTTTTATTCCTATACAACTTTAAGTCTAAATTAGATCGGTTACCTAGTTTTATAAAGATCAGGTTTAAGCAAATTCTTATATTTAACAGTCTAGCATTGCAATTAGAATAAAATGATGAAAAAAAAAACCCCACAATTCTCAGTGAAACAAACTGTCTGCAGTGGCACAAAAATATTCTTTATATTTTAAAATGCTGCCCATACAGCAATACAGAGCTCAGTATATCAATAGCCATCAAACGATGACAAGAGAGTTTCATTTGCTGTAGCATTTCTAATTGACCAATACCTGTAGCATTTTTTACATTAGCAGTTTTTTGGAACATCAGTAAAATAAGTGTAATGACCATCTTCCACTGGTTCAGTCAGCAATAGGCAGTAAAGTCATTTTTTCTTCTTTAGAAGTAGTATTTGGCGAATATTGCAATTAAGTCCTGGTATTTTTTTAAAAGCCCCTGAATTACCTTAGCAACTAAAAATAACCCATGAATAATACTATTAAATATTCTGTTACGTATTATTCTGTATCACATAACTGTAAAGTATTTTTAAACACCCAAAGATATCCATGTTAAAACAGAGTGCACATAAAAGCCAAATTTTTAATTCCTTTTTCATTTTATATTTTGTCATATTATGGGTATTATTGAAATAGTGCACTCAACTTTGATGAAGACACAATCACAATTTGATGCAAAATGTTCTCAGGCTAGGGCTTTAGTGATTCAAAGTATTCTCTAGAAAGCATTATTTACATTCGGCTTTTGAAATAGGAAAGGACAATTAATAGGGTTTAGATCGGTGACTCTGCCCAAATCTCACGTGGAATTGTAATCCGCAATGTTGGAGGTGGGGGAGCAGCTGGTGGGAGGTGATCAGATTATGGGGGTGAATCCTTCATGAATGGTTTAGCACCATCCTCTTGGTTCTGTTCTTTTGATAGTCAGTGACTTATTGTGAGCTCTGGTTGTTTAAAAGTGTGTAGCACTCCACCTTTCCTGCTCCAGCTACATGTAGTGTTGACAGCACTTTGCCTTTTGCCATGATTGTATCCTTCCTTCCTTCCCTCCTTCCCTCCTTCCCTCCTTCCTTCCTTCCCTCCTTTCCTTCCTTCCTTCCCTTCTCTCCTTCCTTCCTTCCTTCTTTCCCTCCTTCCCTCCTTCCCTTCCTTCCCTCCTGCCTCAGTCTCCCAAGTAGCTGGGAGACTACTTCCTTCCTTCCTTTCCTTCCTATATCACTTTTGTTTTTTTCTGGAGTCTCACTATTTTGGCAGGCTGGCATGCAGTGGCGCAATCTCAGCTCACTGCAACCTCTGCCTCCAGGGTACAAGCGATTTTCCTACCTTAGCCTCCCAAGTAGCTGGGACTACAGGCACCTGCCACCAAGCCCCACTAACTTTTGTATTTATAGTAGAGATGGGGTTTCACCATGTTGGCCAGGATTGTCTTGATCTCTTTTTCTTGTGATCTGCCCACCTCATCCTCCCAAAGTCCTGGGATTACAAGGCATGAGCCACTGTGCCCTGCTGATTATAAGCTTTCTGAGGTCTCCCCAGAAACCTAGCAGATACCAGCATCATGCATCCTGTACAGCCCATGGAACCATGAGACAATTAAACTTTTTTCTTTATAAATTACCCAGTCTTAGAAATTTATTTCTCGCAATGTAAGAACAAAGTAATACAACAAACTTTTCCTTTTTGTGATGGGACTTTTTAAAAATATATTGTTTCATTTGCACCTTAGGCTTAGTATTCACTAAAGTCCAAAGGAGATCAAAGCCCTTGCCTTTTGTATACCTTTCAATTTTTGTTTGTTTGTTTAATGGAGACTCTGTCAGACTGAAGCTTTCTTTTGGGAGATGAAGAATGTGTTTTTTGGTCTATGGCCACAGACACGGAAAAAACATACAGAATTATTAATAACAAATAAATGTAGCCAATGCCATTCAGCCAGTAACGCTGGCCAATTTGTGCTAATGAAGTGTATTAGGTAATAACTATTGCTACTCTATGAAGCAGGAAACTGGCATTTATTTAGACTGCGCAAACTGGGACACAACTGCCTTATGCAAGAAATCATTTGGTTAAATCTTCATGATTCAGTTTTAATCCATTCCCCTATTAGGTTTAGTATACCATATGAGGAACAGAAATGGTTCTCTCTTTTTAAAAATTAAGAATTCTACCATTCAAGACTTCCTCTTTTATAAACTCTGGAAATTTCTTATAAGCATGTTAGGTTCCTCAAACAATGAGTGGTTTTAGAACCTTGCATCATTAATAATAAATGTGCTCACTTTATTTATTAGAAAAGGTTATTCAAATTCAACATAATTATACATTTTTTTTTCAGAAACTCAAAAGTGATCATTAACATAAAAGCATTCATGACATTTTAGTGACTATTTTGGAAAACATTTTCAGACATTTGCCATCAGTTACTTATTCAAACTTGTATTTGGCAAAAACAAGAGTTTATTTTAATGAATAAAGAGGTCTATAATTAATAACTGTATTTAGTAATTTTTTAAAATGCCATTTTAATATGCCTGTCAACAAAACCTACAGCATGAGTATATTTAACTTTAACATAAGGAATAGGAAGTATGGCCTGCGTGGTGGCTCACACCTGTAATCCCAGCACTTTGGGATGCTGAGGTGGGTGGATCACTTGAGGTCAGGAGTTCAAGACAAACCTGGGCAACATGGTGAAATCCCATCTCTACTAAAAATACAAAAATTAGCCAGGCGTGCTGGCATGCGCCTATAGCCCCAGCTACTTGGGAGACTGAGGCAGGAGAATTGCTTGAACCAGGGAGGTGGAGGTTGCAGTGAGCCGAGATTGCACCACTGCACTCCAGCCTGGGCATCAAAGTGAGACTCCATCTCAAAAAAACAAAAACAAAAACAAAAAAGAATATGAAGTATCAGAAAAAAATATATTCAAATATCCTGAAAAAGGAGCATTTGACTTATTTTAAAAAGTATATAATTTCATTTATATAAAATTAATTTTTATGCTAAAATATTTACAACATCAGAGAAGGTGTTAGCTATCACTATTGTCATTACTAAGAACTGGAGAAAAGAAAGAATTTATTCCTCTAAAGATGCTCTTTGAATAGGGCACCAGTAAGAATAAGATTACAAAACAAGGGCACCAGAGAGTCCCAGTGCTAACATCAACTCTACATTGTTCTGGACTCAGCTTTGGAAGTGCCAAAGTATATAATGAAACCAATGTGAACATTTATTCCAAAGTGACTTAGAATAGATTGATCCAATTGTGAAAGAAGTCATAAAAATTATCTTTAGTAGCAATATTATTCTTCCCATTGTGGCATTTATGAAGAGTTTTCCAGGTTATAGGTGTGTAGGAATTAACCATTTATATTTGACTATTTTATATTATTTGAAGGCAATATTTAATAAATTCTAATTTAACTAAGCTAAACTTCATGTTTAGAAACATTTATTCACTATTTTGTATTTTAGTCAAACTAATTAAATTATGTTCCTGATGTCAATATGCTGGTTGCCTTTGAGCTTTTTTTAAAAATTGCCTTTCCTTTTTGAAGGATGCTTGCTGCTTGCTTTTCTAGTTGTGCTTGTATTGATTTGCATATATTTTAGAGGTGTATCATTAAAAGAGCAACTTTATATAGTTTTATGCTTGTAACAGAAGTACATGTTAATTGGTCAAAGATGAAGCTAATTGCTCGCCTTTGATGATTCAGATCTCATACAGAGACTGTAAATATCACATGAAGATATTTCTCCTTCAAATTAGATTTTTAGAAGTGGCAATCAGTGTCCTGGATGTATTAAGTATATTACATATTCAAAATTCTATCTGGAATTTTGTAATGAGAAGGCATTAGAGTGTTTCTACCAATGTAAGATCAATATTAAATAAATCAAGTTCAGCCTAATGACAGATAACTTTGATGTTAGCACTGGATATAATTTGTATTTGCATTTCCCTTTACAAGGTGTCAAAGGTCAGTGTATGTGCCATAAAAATATGGACAATTATGGAATATGATATAATTGAACCAAAACTCATTTTCCAGAAAACTAAAGTCTTGATAATTTAGATAAATAAATTGTTATATTGTGATGAACAAATCATATTCTACTTTCAAAATAGCTGAAGAGAGGTTTGAGAAAAAATGAGATTTCTTAAAAATTATTTGATTTAGAGATTCATAGGTAACTTATGAATAATAACCTTGGTTAATGTACCATGTGAACTTGAAAAAAAATGTACATATTCTGTAGTTTTGTGATATAGTATTTTGTCTGTGTACAAGTATCCAAGTAGGTCATTGTGGTTGACTACATTGTTTAGACCCACTACCTCTTACAGATTTGTTTTCTTTATTTATTCAATAATTGCAAAATTAATCATGCTAAAAAATCTTACTATGAAGGAGAAGTCATGAGGGCTGATTAGAAGAAACTGGTCAGCAGCTCCCACCAAGAAAAAGGAAAACAGTGAGTGAATCTTGGCACTTTCAAGTGAAGTATCCAGATTCTCTTGTTGGGACTGATTAGGTGGTTGGCATGACCCACAAAGAGTGAGGAAAACAGGGTGGAGCAAAGGCCCACTCAGGAGCCACACGGGGCAAGGGGAGCTCCTAACCCTACCCAAAAAAGGTGGTGAGTGATTATGCTCCCTAACTCAGGATACCATGCTTTTTCCATGGATCCATGCAACCCACTGATCAGGAGATACCCTCACAAGCCCAGGCCACCAGGGCCTTGGCTGCCAAGCACAGAGTTGTGCACTCTCAGCAGCCACTTGGATTGTGGCCAGTGGCAGTAGGCTGGAGACTGCCTGAAATGACTGAGTTCCCGGGGAGAGAGGCAGCTACCATCACTGCAGCTTCAGGCAACGTTTTCTCCTTGCCAGTGCTAGGGAGACTGGGCTACTTGGACCGGAAGAAATTCCCCACAGCTCTGCACAGTGGTTGTGGCAAATCATGGCCTGACTGCTTCTTTAGGTGGGACTAGGACCCATCCCTCTTCACTGGATTGGGACTTCATGTGGAAATTTCAGCAACTACAGTCAGTTAACAGAACTCTGATATCCCCAAGACAGAGCCGCTGGGGAGAGAGGCAGCCACAGTCTCCATGGATTAGCAGACTTAGTCTTTCCTGCCCTCTGGCTCTGAAAAGGCCAGGCAGTCCAGATAAGGGGAATCCTCTCCAGTGCAGTGCACCCACTCAGCCAAGGGACATTCAGGGTACTTTATT
This sequence comes from Cheracebus regulus, assembly GCA_963574635.1. NCBI lineage: Eukaryota > Metazoa > Chordata > Mammalia > Primates > Pitheciidae > Cheracebus > Cheracebus regulus. The sequence continues at coordinate 54,124 of CAUYQU010031320.1, forward strand.
CAATGGGCCCCTAATCCCGTGCTCTTTGACTGTATGAGATGCCCCAACATGGGTCACCGGACACCTTATATAGGAGCATTCCAGCTGGCATGAGGTCAGTACCCCTCTGGGATAAAGATCGCAGAGGAAGTAGCAGGCAGCTATCTATACTGTTCTGCAACCTCCACTGGTGACACCTCCAGGTGTGGGAGTGTCCCAGGTCAATAGAGTCTGGAGTGGACCCCCAGAAATTACAAAAGCCCTACAGAAGAGGGTCTTGACTGTTAAAAGCAAACAAACAGAAAACAGCAACAGCCACAAAAAGACCCCACAAAAACCCCATCTAAAGGTCAGCAGCCTCTAAGATCAAAGGTATATAAGCTCATGGAGATGAGAAAGAATCAATGCAAAAATGCTGAAAACTCAAAAAGCCACAGTGCCTATTCTCTTCCAAATGATCACAACACCTCTCTAGCAAGAGCCCAAAACTGATAGGTAGGTAATAATGAAATTTGCTAAGCTAAAGGAGCATGCAAAGAAGCTAAGAACCATGATAAAACATTACAGGAGCTGTTATCCAGAATAACCAACAAATGACCAGATGAAGCTGGAAAACACAAGAACTTCTCAATTCAACCACAAATACCAATAGCTGAATAGACCAATCAGAAGAAAATATATGAGTTTGAAGACTATCTTGCCAAAATAAGACAGGCAGACAACATTACAGAAAAAAATAAAAAGGAATGAATAGAACTATCGAATTATGTAAAAAGACCAAACCTACAACTGATTGGGGTACCTGAAAGAGATGAGGGAAATGGAACCACATTAAAAAACATACTTCAGGATATCATACAGAAGGACTTCCCCAACCTAGCAAGACAGGCCAAAATTCAAATTCAGGATATCCAGAGAACCCCAGTAAGACACTCCATGAGAAAATCAACCTCAAGACACATAATTATTAGTTCCCCAAGATGAAAATGAAGGAAAACAATATTAAGTACAGCCCATGAGAAAGACCAGGTCACCTTCAAAGGGAATCCCATAAGACTATCAGAGGACCTCTCAGTGGTAACCCTACAAGCCAGAAAAGATTGGGAGCCAATATTCAACATTCTTAAAGAAACAATTTTCAACTCAGAATTTTGTATCTGGCCAAACTAAGCTTCATACGTGAAGGAGAAATACAATACTTTACAGACAAGCAAATGCTGAGGGAATTCATCACCACTAGGTCTTCCTTGCAAGAGCTCCTGAAAGAAGCACTAAATATGGAAAGGAAGTACCATTATAATCTACTACAAGAACACACCGAAGTACACAGCCAATGAAACTATGAAGCAACAAGTCTGTAAAATAACTAGCTAGCATCATGATGACAGGATCCAATTCACACATAACCATATTAAGCTTAAATGTAAATGGGCTAAATCCCCTAATTAAAAGACACAAAATGGCAAGGTGGATAGAGTCAAGACCCATCAGAGTGCTGTTTTGAAGAGAATCATCTCACATGCAAAGACACACATAGGCTCAAAATAAAGGGATAAAGAAAAAATTACCAAGCAAATAGAAAGCAGAAAAAAGCAGGAGTTGCAATCCTATTTGTAAAAAAAGATTCTTTAAACAAACCGTAATAAAAAAAGACAAAGAAAGGCATTACATAATAGTAAAGGATTCAATTCAACAAGAAGAGGTAATTATCCAGGAGCACCCAGATTCATAAAATAAATTCTTATAGACCTCCAAAAAGACTTAGACTCCCACACAGTAATAGTGGGAGATTTTATTTATTTATTTATTTTATTATACTTTAAGTTCTGGGATACATGTGCAGAACATGCAGGTTTTTTACTTAGGTATACACGTGTCATGGTGGTTTGCTACACCCATCGACTCATCATCTACATTAGGTATTTCTCCTAATGCTATCCATCCCCTAGCCCCCCAAATCCCAACAGGTCCTGGTATATGATGTTCCCCTCCCTGTGTCCATGTGTTCTCATTGTTCAATTCTAGTGGGAGACTTTAACACCCCACTGACAATATTAGATCAATCCTTGAGATAGAATATTAACAAAGATCTTCAGGGCTTGAACTCAGCTCTGGATCAGGTAGACCTAATAAATATCTACTGAGATCTCTACCTCAAAACAACAGAATATGCATTCTTCTCAGTACCACATGACACTTACTCTAAAACTGATCACATAATTGGAAGTAAAACACTCCTCAGCAAGTGCAAAGGAACTGAAATTATAATAAACAGTCTTTCAAAACAAAGCGCAATCAAATTAGAACTCAAAATTAAGAAACTCACTCAAAACGACACAACTACATGGAAATTGAACAACCTGCTTTTGAATGACTGCTGGATAAATAATAAAATTAAGACAGAAGTAAAGTTATTTGAAAGTAATGAGAACAAAGAGATGATGTACCAGAATTTTTGAGACATAGCTAAAGCAATGTTAAGAGTGAATTTTATAGCACTAAATACCCACATCAAAAAGCTAGAAAGATCTCAAATTGACATTCTAACATCACAACTAAAAGAACGAGAGAACCAAAAGCAAACAAACTCCAAAGTTAGCAGACGACAAGAAATAACCAAGATCAGAGTGGATCTGAAGGAGATAAACATAAAAATCCCTTAAAAAAATCAACTAATCTTGGAGCTGATTTTTTGAAAATAAAAAATTAATAAGAGAGATAAACCACTAGCTAGACTAATAAAGAAGAAAACAGAATATTCAAATAAACACAATCAGAAATGGTAAGGGGGATACCACCACTGACTGCACAGAAAAACAACCATCAGAGAATACTATCAACAACTCTATGCACATAAACTAGAAAAATTTACAAGACATTTATAAATTTCTGGATACATGCACCCTCCCAAGCCTAAACCAGAAAAAAAAGTTGAATCTCTGTATAGACCAATGAGTTCTGAAATTGAAAAAGTGATAACCTACCAACCAAAAAAAGCCCAGGACCAGATGAATTTACAGTTAAATTCTACCAGAGGTACAAAGAGAAACTGCTACTATTTTTTTCTGAAACTATTCCAAACAATGGAAAAAGAGGGACACCTCCCTAACTCATTCTATGAGACCAGCCTAATCCTGATACCAAAACCTGGCAGAGATACAACAAAAAAATAAAACATCAAGCCAATATCCCTGATGAACGTTAATTCAAAAATCTACAATAAAATACTGGCAAGCCAAATCCAGCAACACATTAAAAAGCTTATGCACCATGATTAAGTCAGTCTCATTTCTAGGATGAAAGGCTAGTTCAACATATGCAAATTAATAAATATAATTAATCACATAAACCTGGAGACAAAAATCACATGATTATCGTAATAGATGCAGAAAAGGCCTTCGATAATACTCAACATCTCTTCATGTTAAAAACTCTCAGTAAACTAAGTGTTGAAAGAACATACCTCAAAATAGTAAAACCCATTTATGACAAACCCACAGCCAATATTAGACTGAATGGGCTAAAGCTGGATGCATTCCCATTGAAAACCGGCATTAGACAAGGATATCCCCTCTCACCACTCCTATCCAACAGAGTATTGGAAGTTCTGGCCAGGGCAGTCAGGCAAGGAAAAGAGATAAAAGGTATTCAAAGAGAAAGTGACAAAGTCAAATTATCTTTGCAGATGGCATGATTGTGTATTTAGAAAATCCCATTGTCTCAGCACCAAAACTTTTTAAGCTGATAAACAACTCTGGCAAAGTCTCAGGATACAAAAGCAATGTTCAAATATCATAAACATTACTATACATATACAACAGATAAGCAGAGAGCCAAATCGTGAATAAACCTCCATTCACAATTGCTACAAAGAGAAATACAATTGCTAAAAACAGAATAAAATACCTAAGAATTCGGCTAACAAGGAAAGTGAACAACATCTTCAAGGAGACCTACAAACCACTGCACAAGGAAATAAGAGAAGGAACAAACAAATGGAAAAAATCCATCCTCATGGATAGAAAGAATCAATATTGTGGAAATGACCATACTGTTCAAAGAAATGTATAGACTCAATGCTATTTCCATTAAGCTACCATTGACATTCTTCACAGAATCAGAAGAAACTATTTTAAAATTCATATAAAACCAAAAAGAGTCCTTGCAGACAGGACAATCCTAAGCAAAAAGAACAAAGCTGGAAGCATCACGTTACCTGGTTTCAAACTATACTACAAGGCAACAGTAATCAAAACAACATGGCACTGGTACAAATACAGACACATAGACCAATGAAACAGAATAGAGATCTCAGAAATAAGACTGTACATCTTTAACCATCTGATCTTCAACAAACCTGACCCAAAAAAAGAAACGGGAGAGGATTTCCTATTTAATAAATGGTGCTGTGAGAACTGGCTAGCCATATGCAGAAAATTGAAACTGGATCTGTTTCTTACAACTTATATAAAAATTAACTCAAGATGGATTAAAGACTTAAATTTAAAACTTAAAACTCTAAAAACCCTAGAAGAAAGTCTAGGCAATACAATTCAGGAGCTCAATGTGAGACATTGAACTCAGTGCTGTACTGTTAAAAAGGAAAACTGACAAAATTCAGAAAACACCCTCCCACAAAGGAATAATTTAAACCAGCCCAAGTCAGAGGAAAATTGCTGATCCCAGCAATTTTGATTCAAAATCAAAATTTTGAAAATTTTGATCCCAGCAGTCAGAAGTTGAGTTCATGCAAGCTGTACCACCACACACTAAAGTGCTCTAGGAATCTAAATAAACTTGAAAAACAGTGTAAGACAATAAGAATTCCAACATGAAGGTGACCATTAGTATTTGAACTGGGCTGAGACAGTAAACTTGAGGGGATGCAACCTACCGAGACACCAGCACAAGCAGTTAAGGGAGTGCTGGCATCAACTCTTCCCTAACCCCAGGCTGCACAGCTCATGGCTCAAAAAGAGACCCCTTCTTTCTCTTGAGAAGAGGAGACAGAAGAGTGGGAAAGACTTTGTCTTGTATATTGAATACTGGCTCAGCCACAGCAAGATATGGCATTGGTCAGTCATGAGGTCCCCATCCTAGGACCTAGTACCTGGATGACGTTTCTAGACATACTCCTGGCTGGAAGGGACTTGATGGTTTGAAGGGAAGGACCCAGTCCTGGCAGCATTCACCACTTGCTAACTCATGAGTCCTTGGGCCCTGAATACCCAGGTATGACATTGACGGCCTTGGCGAGCCTGAGACTCTCTGGCCTCGAATGAGATTCGGGATATTACCAGCTGTGGTAGTTACAGAGCCAGACTCCTTCTGCTTGAGAAACAGAGGGAAAGTAAAGGGAATTTTGTCTTGTACCTTAGGGCCCAGCTTGGCCACATGGGGGTAGAGCACCAAGTAGGCTCATGGGGTCTATGATTCCAGGATTAGGCTCTTGGATGGCATTTCTGAACCTGCCCTAGCACAGAGGGTTGCCCACTGCCCTGAAGGTTGAACCCCAGGCCCAGCAACATTTACCTCAAGCTGACTGAATAGGCCTTGTCCCTTAATGAAACATTGGCAGTACATTGGAAGTACTCCTCACAGGCCTGAGGTGGCAGTGGCCACAGGGTGAAACTCCCCTGCTTTTGCATAAAGGAGGGAATAGTGGGAAAGATTGTTTCTTGTGGTTTGAATGCCAGCTCGGCTGCGGTTCAGTAGCACACCAGGTAGACTTCTAGTATTTACTCTAGTCCTTGACTCCCAGATGGCACCTCTAGACTTGCTCAGGGCTGAGGAAAATTCACTACCTTGAAGGGAAAGACACAGGCCTAGCAGGCTTTGGCAACTGCTGATTGGAGAGCCCCATGGATTTGAGAGAATTCTTGGTAGTTGCCAGGGAGTGGTTACAGCAGGCCCTGGGAAAGATCCAGTTATTCCAATTCATGCGTCAGGTGGCTCACAAAAGAGACTGAGGCTACGTTTGCTGGGGGAAATGTGAAGGAGACAACAAGAGTCTCTCCTTCTTAATTCAGAGAATTCTACTAGATCTTGTCAAAGATTATCAAGGTGATTCCTCTATGAATCTGCAAGAACCACAGTGTTAGTTGGCTTGTGGTTCCCCCTAAACCAGAGATACAACTTAAATAATCATGACATCCAAGTACTTTTGAATACCAAGTGCTTTTGATACCTTGATAAAAACAAGCCCAGACTCTGAAGACTATAATAAAAACCTAAATAATCAATGTCAACACACAGACAAACATCTGCAAGTTTCAAGACAATACAGAAAAACGTTAGCTTCCCAAATGAACTAAATAATGCACCAGAGACCAATCCTAGAGAAACAGAGGTAGGTAATCTTTCAAAAAGATAACTCAAAGTTATCTTTGAGATACTAGGAAATTCAAATAAATTCACCAAGACACAGAAAAGGAAATCAGATTTCTATCAGATAAATTTAACAATGAAACTAAAATAATTAAAATGAATCAGGCATAAATTCTGAGCTGAAAATGCAATTGGCATACTGAAGAATAAATCAGAGTCTTTTAACAGCAGAATTGATTAAGCAGAAAAAAAATTAGTGGGCTTGAAGACAGGCTATTTGAAAATATAGTCAGTGGACACACACACACACAACAAAGAATAAAAAACATGAAGCACACCTACTGGACCTAGAAAATAGCCTCAAAAGAGCAAATCTAAGAGTTATTGGCCTTAAAGGGGAAGAAGAGAAAGAGATAGTGGTAGAAAGCTTATTCAAAGGAAAACTAACAGATTACTTCCAAAATGTAGAGAAAAATATCAATATCCAAATACAAGATGGTTATAGAACACCAAACACCAAACAGACTTAACCTGAAGAAGACTACCTCAAGGAATTTAACTATCAAACTCCCCAAATCAAGGATGAAAATAAATCTGAAAAGCAGCAAGAAAAATAGAACAAATAGCATATACTGGAGCTCCAATACATCTGGCAGCAGCCATTTTAGTGGAAACTTTACAAGCCAGTGGAGAGTGGCATAGGGTATTTAAGGTGCTGAAAGGAAATCTTTTACCCTAGAAAATAATATATACAGTAAAAAAAAAAAATCTTCAAACCAGAAGGATAAATACTTCCCCAGATTAAAAAAAAAAAAAAAAAAAAAAAAAACCCAAAAAAAAAA